>JAUMHQ010000059.1:2074583-2084988 GCA_032361165.1 Enteromius paludinosus
CCCAGCACCTAATTTCCAGTTCAATTTAAACACATGTTAGATTGTGTAAGGACTTATAGTGTATGTGTGTGCATCTGGATCCAGCGATCTGTCCACGGAGCTCATCTATGTGTTCCGATGAAGAACATCTCTATGTTCTGGTACACCATCTGATCTGGATACGGACTGTTATGTGGGTTTTAGACTGACATGAAGGAAACCATACATGTCAAATGTAGGGGGAAGATGGAGAGAGGGCGTACCGATGATGCTGTAGATAGGTTTTTGCTGTGAGTGCTGGCGGGTCAACAGGTCTGGCAGACGTTTGAAGCCTGACATTGTCTTGATGAGCTGAGAGCTAATGCTGTTCACTATGTGGGCCAATTTCTGGAGAGAAGGGGAGAAATCCACCTGGACAAACAAGCACAATTTTTTTTGGAACAAAGGGAGGAATTTTCAAGGACACATTCATTAGATTCATAAATAAAAAGTAGGGCTGCCAAATGATAACAACAATTACATGGTATTAACTTTCTGATTTATTCATAAATCAAAGGTTTGGGGTCAGTATTTTTTGTTAATACTTTTATTCAGCAAGTATTGAAGTAAATTGATCAAAAGACATTTTGCATTTGGTTTCTTGTTGAAAATAAATATTGTTTGGTGGACTTTCAAAGAATATATATTCAAAGAAGCAATCTCACTGCATTATTACAATTAATGACAAAAATAATGTTTGGAAATGTAAACTGATACACGCTAATGCAAAAGACAGAAATAACTGACATAAAACCATTTTTTGTTGGTGAATATACTAGTGGCCTAAGACTACACAGTACTGTATGTAAATTTCACCACTCTGAAATTTTCAAATATGGAATCATGAGTCTCAGAATCAATTTTTCGTCTGAAATATAACAGAATCTTGATCTTGCTGGCTTGTCCGGTGTCTTGCGGTTTCTGTGACCGTTAATAATTGTCACTGTGAGAGCTGGAAAAGGTGTGTTGCAGCAACTATTGTACCAACGTGAATCGGTTGTCGATCAGCCTGAAAGACATTTGCTTCGCTCTTGGTGTGAACAGACCATTCATCAATGATTTGTTTTGCTTATTCATTTTGAATTCAGTGTGAAAGGGCCTTTAATGGTGTGTCCTGAGCTAGCATTAATGCATTTCCCTTCCCTCTGGCACTTAGAGCGCTTTGCCTGAGGCAGTCTGTCTCCACAGACCAATGCAACCACTGTCCCCAAAATACACTCAATTAAGTCACACTAAGGTTTCTGCTTTTTTCTTTCTCACTGTGTTTAGCTGACTAAGCATCATGGGACATTACCCATAGGCCTTCGTCCAAATATACCTCTGTAGAGCTGAGCAGTAGAGAAGAGTGCTGAATAACGCAGCAGTGCTGCCACAGCTGTGATTTATAGAGGTTGTGGTGTTCTGAATGCCCTCTGCTTGATGTATGATAGTGTCTTTATGCTGTATGTAAAACACATGGCCAGCAGCTCTCCGTGACCAACACAATGATTCGCACTGCTCTTGTATTTATCCTCTTTGCCTTGAAATCACAGAGGGTGTGTTTGTGATGTCTAAACGTGAGGTAAGGGTCACCTCGTCACGTAAGCACTGTTATCAATAGCCACTGCATTACTAGATTTGACACATAGAGTCTGTCTTTGTGTACCTGAGCAGGAGACAGAGGAGTCTGTTTTGTCAGTACCACCTCTACTCTGAATAAGGGGTTCAGGGATGTCTTGCCGTCTCCATTGATGGCTTTAGAAAGCTCCAGCAGAGAGCGCTTTATATTCACACGAAACGCCTCCTCAACCATTCGGTCCATCTTCTCCATGTATGACACCCAATGCTGTTGCACCTGAAAACACACAAAAATATGGAAGTCAATAGGAAGTCCTTACCATTGCAACCTCAGTTTGCATTGGGTTGTGCATATTTGATTTCACACCAACAACACTCCTTAAACAAGGTAAATCATTCAGTCTCAGAAAGTGTCTTGCTTTAGTAGTAAAGATCCTAAGACATTCCAACCTCCGGGCCATCTAGGTGGAAGGTCCCGTAGACTCTGGCCATGATTTTGATGATGTCCTGGTGAGCGTTCTGCAGTCGGAGCAGCTGGCTATGCTGATGACTCTGCTGATGCTCCTGGAACTCTAGGTCTCCATAGACCATCTTGTCATCCACATGAACCAAAAGCAGCTCACTGATCTGCTCGCAGAGATTAGAGGCGGCTAAGTTAGCTGCCTTATACTCATCCACCATTAACTGCACCTGTGGGAGAGATGAGAGATCAAAACCAGAGAAAGCAGAAAAACAAAGAGACAGTGCAATTGTTAATCCCAAAACACACAGTTTAGTAAACTGCTACACAGCAATTCAGCAGCAAGCTTGTCTCAACATCAAACAATACAGTATGTCCCCATATCATTTACATTAACAAATGTTTTAATGCATATTGCAGACAAACTTGCCTGACATAACCTATTCTTGACATTGTTGTGCTATTGTTTAAACACCACTCCACTTTGCTGTTCCTAAGCCTAAAGCTATTGTAAAACAATACTTTAGCATTTACATATGGAAATACATGTTTTACCTGTAGGAGCAAACACACAATTAGTTTTGACTAAAAGCTCTGAGAAGAGTTATAGCACAAAGCAACCATTAAAAGTTCAGCTGCTCCTCCAGGCTGTCCCATCTAATGACCAAATTAATGAGGAAAATTAATTACATTGCAGTGCATTGCCAAAAAAAAAAAAAATCTGAGTATGTAACAAAACTAAACAAAAAAAGAAACCCAAACAAACAAAAATAACAAAAAGTAAACCAATTCAGACCAAAGGAAAAGGAAAGAAAAGATTGGGTGGGAGAGGAATGTGGTGGAGAAGGATGGAAAACACATTCAAACAGAGCAGCAGGGGTTTTCCAGCAGGATTTTCCAGCTCATGTCTCCCTCTCTAACTCTTCCACAGGAATAGAGCATCTGATTTCAACCTATCCCTGTGCTTAAAATTAAAGGAGGCAGTTCTTATCCACAAAGCATCACGCTTTCTCATCCAGCAGCTCTCTGTTCAATCTGTGGAGGGCAGCGATACTGAGATGTTTCTGAGAGTTTGCACAGAGGTTCTCAGAAGCATCTTACATGCCGCATAATCTCACTCTTCCTTCCAGCTCTGGATCCAGCTCGTCTCATGACTTTTTCATGGGATGAAACGTGTCGCATGAAATAAGCCTCAAAGGGGAAGATTACTCTACGTGCAGGAGTGTGTAGAATGTATACTTGCATTTCTAAGTGTGTGTGGGTGTGTGTAAGCTCAGATGTGTCATGTTCTCCACACTTCTCCATTACCACTGAAGCTGTTGCCAGCTCTGTTTTGGGCTCGAAGGATGTCTGACATTGACTCTGACGTGAACCCGATCCCCCAGCAAGCGAGAGAGAGCCCGGGCACAGTGGTGGCATGAACGAGGCTGGCTGTCTTTCATTGTGAACGCTGGGGCTGTTTATACTGAGAGATGCCTGTGTGGCCTTTATTAAAGTAGATGGGGCATTCTGCTCGCATGCCATTGTGTATGTGTGAGTGTGTGTGCGTGTGTGTCTTTACCACATGGCTAAAGGGCACTGCCAGTGCTTTAATATCATATTGCCTTGTACAATGTAGGAGTGATGGACAGCCAGCAGAGGAAGTGAACAGATTTCACAATTGCTCTCCACTGAGTCGCACTTCCATTCTCAGTAAAGCCTGCTGCCTTATTCTTGCATTACAAAAGCAATATCGGCCAGCAAAAAGGACACGGCTGTATCGGAACAAAAAAAGAGCAAAGTCTTCTGTTCCTGAATAACTGTAGCAACTGTTTTTTTTTTTCTTTTTTGCTACAGTAGGTGACTTAAGAGTGTTTACTTTTACATAAAGATGTATTCTGCTCTAGATTTGATAGAAAATACGCAACTATTCAAAAAGAGAGAAAAGAAAAGAAATGAATGCTCTTATTCTACAAAAATGCATTAAACCGATCAATTGTGACAGTAAAGGCTTAGATTGTTTCCAAAAAATGACTATTTCAAATAAATGTTTAAAACATTCTATTCATCAAAAAAAATAATAATAATTGTATCACCGTTTCTACGGTTTCCTTAGAAAGAGGATAAGTGTCTTCTTTCTTTACAGGCCCCACTCTTTTTCAATGGTAGTACAGTATAAATGGGATGACGTGGGATTAATAGAGTTGATTTCATTCTTCATATTTTCTTCAAAGTAGCACAACACTTCAGATCATTTGCAAAATGGAACACTTTTGTCAAAACTATGCACAACTTTATAAAAAGTTATATTTTGTTACCATACGAAACACACATATGACTTTAATCTTTTGGAAGCAGTTACACACTGCTGTTGCTAACCTAAAACACTTTCAGCAAGTCTAATTCTCAGAGTACTGTAAATGAAGAACACAGGAAATGTGCAACTACACAATAGTTCACCAAACACTACACAAGACCAATGCTGCAGGAAATATCATTAATTTCTCTCCATTTACCCAAATCAGTCAATATGGATAATTACAACAAAACATGTCCCAGCCGTCACGCTGCTACAGTAGTGTGCATAACAAATGTAAAATACTGTATCCAGTACAAGTTACAATTACAGTAAACAACAACAATAAACATAAAAAATAATGTAAAAAAATGACAATTTTGTATTGTATAGTGCTTAAACCTGATGATCAATCATGTGTTTGTGCACCTGATGGCTGATTGGCTCATAGGTTTAGTAATTTGACAGTCAGTGCTTTGGAATTGCAAGGAAGTGACACCATGATATACTTCTGCGTCTGATGCGTGCACAAGTGTGTTTAGTGTTTTGCAAATCACTGTGTGTAATGTTTTGCAAAAGCGTGAAGCTGACAATGTGCTTACAGTTGTGCAAATCTACAGTAGGCCGGTGTTTTGCTCCTTGAGTGTAAGGTTTTGTTAATTGTGGGAAAGTTTTAATTTTAGTGTGTAAGCAATTGAAAAAAACTGTAAGTCAGCACTGCTTGAGCTCAGTTAGCACATAATTAACCAGGTAGAAACACTAGGAGTCAATATTGATCACACACCAACCTTTGATGGAGATAAAAGGACCAAAGTCAGCTTACAGTTTTTCTCAGCGGCTTTGGTCCATTTCTCAGATCAGAAAATAAATTCTCAGAACTACTTGTTCAACCTCCACATCATCTAGTCTCTTGTGCAGATCTTAAAACATATCTCATTCTTTTGAACAAGTTGCCATTGCTCTGGTACAATCATACAGCTGATCTGATTATGTACACAATGACATCTAGTCATTACTGTAATACATTGATTAAGTCATTACGGTAAACACTAATTGGTTGACCTAACTGTCATAAACTTTCAAAGTCTTTTTCAATCAACATCCCACATACAGTAATGTGTACATTTTTACTTTTGAAATGAATATATGGCATACATGAACAGCACTGTCTTCTGCATTTCAGTACAGTAACTGCCAAACTGATGCCATATAGTTTACATCAAGTAACACTAGCAGAGTGTACTGTTATATTGACAACGTAACTAAACACAGCTTGTTTGTGAACACAAGGACATCAGGCATGTGAGAGGATTTTACCCCCAATGTTTGTCCAGAGCAAGTATAGCCTGTGATGTAGACCAGATTTTTTGGCCTGACCCAGAGGAAAGAAGGGATGCTGAGGCAGAAGATTTCTTATTTTTTTAAACAGTTGTACTGTGTAGCACATGAATGAATGAAAATGTGCCAGTGTATACATTGGTTGTGTCTTTTGTGTTCATGTGAAAAGGTTTTTGATGCGGAGAACCATAAGCAATGTAACTGTTTTGGAAATATTGTTCTGAATTAATTACACCGGTGTGTAAGACTATGCTGTAGTGTGTGTGTTTTTGAGGCCAAAGTTTGGTTTTTCAGCAAAAGTGAATGGTTTTGAGTGTAGAGTTTCATTTTGACCTGAAAATATGATGTTTGGGAAAAAGTTTGGGTGAGATGTTATGGATTTGTGTTTACTGTTGTGAGAATATGAGGCATAGTTTCAAGAAATGTGACCACTAATTCTAGTGCAGCATTTGCTGTCTGTTACAGAGCTCAAATCTCAGACCACATCATAACCCCACTCACCAGAGCCCTGCGGTACTCACAAAACTCTGATAACTGGAATAAAACCGGTGGGACAAAGGTAAAACTTTGCATACCAGAATATGAAATGAATAACTATTACAGTTTTTCTCGATTGCTTAAACACATTTCTTGAAACTATGCCTCATATTCTCACAACAGTAAACAAAAATCCATAACATCTCACCCAATTTCCCAAACTTCTCAAAATGAAACTTTACACTCAAACCATTCACTCTTGCTGAAAAACCAAACTTTGCCCTCAAAAACACACACATAGCAAACATAGCAAAACAATTATGTTGCTTATGGTTCTCCTCCTCAAAAACCTTTTCACATGAACACAAAAGACACAACCAGTGTCACATTTTTATTCATTCATGTACTACACAGTACAACTGTTTACAGTTTTTCCCAATTGTTTCCACACAATTACTTGTACTTGACACACATTGACTGCACCAAGTAACTGATGCACCCACCCCCTGAACCAATTCTGCTGAACTACAAGCACAATTCCTGCTTTACACTCAAATTGCAGGTTTTTTTGCACTCAAATTGCACTCAAAACGCTACACACAATTGTATGCATTTGGCACAATTTTCATGAAGAAAATCTCTTGTTTTCATGAAGAACACGCATTCAAAATTGTAAAGTCACTTGCCCTTCTTTGCATACCAACTCATCACATGGGTAAATACCTGTCACACATAATTTAGAAATAGAGCTTTATAAAACGTTTTTTAGTTGTTTATCTCCCTCCATATTCTCTGTTCTTCAATCCTATTTGAGGAATTTTTTTTCTGCCTGGAGAAGGAAAGTGTATGGCCGAAATCTACACACACGTATACCCCTGTATGTGCATATTATGTGCAACTTTGTGTTGGTTGGGATGAATACGGCATGCATTGTTTTTGTGGGAAAAATACAGTAAAATATATTTGCTACCGTGTATTTGTATAAAAGCAATATTCTGAAATATTTTACAATGCACTTATGTAGGCCTATGTACTGTCTGTAGGAAGTGTAACACTGAACAAAAGAAGGCTTACAGTAAGTCATTACGATGAATGGAGAAGAAGTGGTCAGTGTTTTACATTAAGCACATTAGTGTTCAACTGGTTCTTATAAATGTCTATTCATGTGGTGGTTTGTGTGTGTCATTTGAAAACAAAATGCCATTTTGAGAAGAAATTACATTGTTTGGAAAGAAAAGTTTGATTTTGCTGGAGAATTGCCCATTGTGTGTGTGTTTTTTGATTTGTGTGTAGAGTTCTGACAATATGAGGCATACTTTCAGAAAATGTGTGTAAACAATTGGGGAAAACTGTTTAAAAAAATAATAAATCTTCTGCCTCAGCATCCTGTCTTTGCTCTGGGTCAGGACAAAAAAATCTGGTCTACATCACAGGCTATACTGGCTTTGGACAAACAGTGGTGGAAAAATCCTCTTGAATGCCTGATGTCCTTGTGTCGTTGTTCACAAACAAGATAGGCTAAATGCTTAGTTATGCTGTCAATATAACAGTAAACTCTGCTAGTGTTACTTGATGTAAACTATACGGCATCAGTTTGGCAGTTACTGTACTGAAATGCAGAAGACTGTGCTGTTTATGTATGCATGCATCAGTTTACTGTAAAAAGTACAAATGTACACAGTACTGTATGTGGGATGTTGATTGAAAAAGACTGATTCACAGTTACACTTTTACCAGTGGTCTGATCAAAAAAACGAGAATGAGGAAACGTTTATGATCTGTGATGTTGAACAAGTACTTTTGAAAATAAAAAAGAACCAAAGCCCCTGAGAATAACTGGTCCTCTTATTGGTCCTTTTATCTCCATCGAAGGTTCTGGTTGGTGTGTGATTAATTTTGACTCCTAGACTTTTCCACTTGAGTAATTGTGTGCTAATTGAGCTCAAGCAGTGCTGACTTAAGTTAACATTATTGAATGCTTTCTAAATGAGCACATGGTGTAAGCACTGAAAAATGTAGGGATTTGCAGTAGTTTTGCAGTAACAGTTCACCAAATTTGACTCGTGTGTCAAAGCAGGGAATAGTGTTTATAGTTCAGGGAAATGGGTGTGCTTTTAGAAAAATAGCGTCATGGTTTTGAAATTTTAGTTTAAAAGCTTGGTTATGGTGTTTTAGCAATCGAGAAGAACTTTAAATGAAATTTATAGCTGATAAAGAAAATAATAATAAAAATATATATATATACTTTATTAATTGGTTGGGTCTTTGAGTCTTACTGATTTCACTTAATGTAGTGAAAACGTATTTCCATGGAGGGGAAACACAGACACTTGTTTAAAAAATGGCAAGAATTACTGTATTTCCATTAAGCAAAACAGTTTATCTTAACAGCAAGTGAGCAATTAAGTGTTGCTGTCATCATTAAACTTCATAAACTTCATAAAGCATATAAATCAAATGGAGCACAACAGTGATAGAGAACACATTGTTCAGAACAATATTCTATATAAAAAAAAAACACGTTTTGGCTACTTTATATTTTGAAACATGCCTGCAACAATCAATAGCACACAATATAGTTAAACTGAACATGTGAATAAGTGCACTGCGTTAAAAGGGAACAATTCCATTGTATTAATGGATTTCCACAACAGTTTAGTCATAGCCCTAAATTAAAACGACGGTTATGAATTAGTCAAGCAAATGCAGCATTTCTGGAAATCCGTGAAACTGGATGTCTATAATTGTCTTAGATTTTTGGACTCTTTGATGAAGAAACCAGGCTTCTGTCCACACCGGGCTTCATGCCTAGCTAGCTGTCCATCAGCTTTACCAGACAGACCATGCTCTACCAGCTATGTTTTTCTGGTGGCAATGCACTGGACCAGCATTGAAATTCATATCACTCTGATCAGGGCAAATCCAGAAAATTTCCTTCTGCCTGAGGAACACAAGCTTTTCTCTCTACCATCTGTCTGGCCACAGCTTTCTGTTGTGTGTATTGTGTGTGTGTGTGTGTCAGAAACTACTGACCTTGTTGGCGTGCACTCTGCAGTCATTGATAAAGACGCTGGATGTTCCTTTTGTGGACCAGCGCAGTTTGGACAGGCCTGGCTGGATTTTCCTATCCAGGAACCGAATTCTCTCAGAAAAGAGACCCAGCTCATCTACATTTAGAGCCTTAATGATTCTAATTGAGAGTGAGCACAACAATATAAGGTTAAGTTCACTGTTGTTTCCCCCCCCCATTTTCATTTCAGGACTTACAGGCATTGACAAGTTTCTTTTACAGCATTTTTCAAAAACAAGCAAAGCCATTTTAAAAGCATAACAAAACAAGAGGGTGGTAAAAATGGATTAACAAGTCTTAGTGGATGTGCTTTGCCATTTGGGGCAAGTGGCCTGTTTAGCTTGTGTTGGGTTTAAGTGTTTGTTTCCAGCTGGCATGTGTAGAATGCATTAAATGTGGTAACAATACTGACAGAGATGACTCACTCTGTCCCTCTGAGAGTTACAATGAGTCCTCCAGTCTGAAGAGAGTGTGTGTGTATGTGAGAGAAGAGGAGGTTATTATTCACTACAGAATGAGGGACATAAGTGTGAATTGTTTTGTTCAGTGGAAGTGTGTGTGTGTGTATGTGTGCATTTAATTCAAGTGCTTTTCTCCAGATTGGATGTGCTAAAGTCTTGAATGGAGATGTGTATATTGCGGGAGATGGAATGTAAATACTCAGTTTGAACTGAAGTGTAAGTGTGTGTAGGTCGAAGAGATGAAGACTTATATCAATGCATTTTAAAGATGTGAAGTTACCTGACAAGTACACTGTTTAAATATGTTTGTGACTCGTAAGTATGCATCCGTTGTGCTTATGAAAAGCAAATTTGCCCACAATTATATTACATGTAACTTCTTAGTTTAGTTTTCAATTTATAAAACGGGTTTTATAAACTTAATACAAACATAAGATATAATAGAACAGAATATACAAAAGAAAAATGTATATGTCTGGAAGGCATAGAGCTAGGATGTGGCACTTTCCATAAAGTAGAAAATTGGGACAGAAAAACTTTTCTTTTCTTTTCTTTTTTTGGCTTTTAAAACCATGAGTGAATGTTCATTACCAACTGCAGGAGACCAAACTAAATCTGTTTGAATTCTTTTTCATAATGTTTGCAAATACATATTTAAAGGAACCCTATGTGAGAAATGTATTGTAATAATCATAAAATGTCTCTGTTATGTTCAACAGGCATTAAGAAAACATGTTAATTTCAAGTAC
>JAUMHQ010000059.1:2104659-2131821 GCA_032361165.1 Enteromius paludinosus
TGTACATATAATATAGGAAAACGGCCAATTTTATATATGTCACATATATTAAAAACCTATATTAAAACATATATGTTCATATAGGTTTTTTCCGTGTGGGAGTTTTCATCCGAAATATCTTAAATTGTGTTACGAAGACAAACGAAGCTTGTACGTGTTTGGAATTTTTAATTTGGGAGGGAGTAACATGATATTGATATTTTCTGGTGTATATTTTTTGTGCTCCACAGAAAAGAGAAAGTGAGAAAATGATGATAGAATTCATTGTTGGGTGAACTACACCTTTAAGTTTGAACAAAAGGGAAAAGACTGTCAAGACTTGAACTCATTCAGCACATGCAGGTCAAAGGTGCAAATGTGACCTCAGAGAATAAAAATGGCCCTCTGGAAAACAATTGCTAATTGCTATCACATCCCTCAGGAAACAATTATAACAAATGTTTTTGTAACAGTCTGATTGACCTTGATGTGTTTTCAAAGAAGAGAATGAAAGAGAAGAAAAAAGAAAAATGAAACAAACAAAAAAGAGAGGGAAACAAAGTGGCAGTGGTACTATGTGATTCCGGCAGAGGAAGGGTCAGAGCGTAATTACAGAAGGTTAAACGGTTTCCCTGATGCTCTCAAGGAGCCACGGATGGAAATGAAAAGCAAGTGAAGCGATGCGAGCGAGTGGCGTAGAGACGCAAGGCCCCGCTCCTCTGATCTGAAGAACACGTGTTACATGTGCTACACCACTCCGGCTGATGGCTTATCTATGTGGCGGAGCCCAAAGCAATTCCAACTTTGATGTACAGGAAGCAGGGGAGGGCCGATGTGGTATCTAGGAAGCAGGTACTAGTATGACTATACAGGTCTGTGTGAGTGGATTGAGGGAAAACCTCTGAGCGTGAGAGCTTAGCTGATTCATACGAAATTATGCATGAAGTGATTGATCTGTGAGCCGAGACAAAAGGTTGTGCATAACAATAAAAAGGTGTAGTGGATCAATCTTCATTGTGGGAGCACTGAAAATCAATTCACTTGATGATATCATAAAGAGGTAACCTATCATATAACATATCGCTTTACTCAATCATTCTGCACAGGGGATTTGCATTTCTAGAATATACATACATGTACACAATATAATAATACTAAAAAAAGGATGACATTTTTTCCATAGTAGAGCATTTTAGTATTATTTTAATACTTTTAATATGATAAACAACAAGTTTATATTGAGTAACGTCTGACAAAATATTGCCAGTTACTCATGTACAATTGTGTGTCTCTGAGCAATATTAGCATTCCTGAATTAAAATGAGTTACCTTGCACATTAGAGGTGTGATCCTGTCTCGGTTGTTGTAGTAGCTGGAATTGAGCCATATCACACGGATAAGGTTAAGGATGTGAGCGACTTTTGGTGCAATCTCATGAGGTTTAAGCTGAGCAAGCTCCTCACATGGCTCTTTTAGTAGGGACAAGAAGGAGACATTTGACTGAGCCTGCAAAGTACTGTCCTGGAGAAAAAAATAATCAATGTTACGACAGACAGAAATAACTGAGATGAACATTTTTGTCTTTTGTTATAAAATAAATGAGATAAACATTCTTTTATTGTAACACACAGGATTCGATGAGCATGCTCCTCCCAAATTTAGCACAACCTAAACCAGGTCAAACAATTGAGAACAACACATTTACATTGCCCTGATTCCACTCATCTTAAATCAGTTTGGCACAGTTAAGGTCAACTTCAGTGACAGCCGAATAAGCTTAAAAGGTTTTACCCCAGTGGGACTTGTTCTTGGATCAACACTCTTTGTTGACTGCCGCCATTCACAACAGTGGCTGTAACGGGGCAGTGATCAGCCACACAGCTGACTCCACAACATCACTATTACAAGCAGCCATGGGTGCCCCTGAAGGTCATATAGTCCTGATGTTTAATTATTTCACTCTGGTCACATTGATTTTTTTTTAGAGGCTTTGGAGATTGTATGAAATGAAGGACGGCAGTTGCTGCAGCCTTGCAGTTTTGCGCAGTATGAAGCTGGAGGCATAACAATCAGAAAAAAGGACACGTGTCTTCCACACTGATGCAGGACTAGCTTCCTCTGTCTAAACCCCAATCTTGAGTCATTATATGAACAACCATAAACTGATCCAAAATCAGTGTTAAGGGGCAACGAGGGTGCGACACTAAGCGCTGAAGTAGAGCTGACAGACATGCTCCGTCTCCCGTTGAAATGAGAAGCCGGGCCAACTCGTAATAGCCAAGCCCGAATGTGAGACGGCCTCATTTCCGAGAGGTGAGGAGAAGCCGTTCAGAAGCCGCATATAAATCATCAACAGCCAGAGAATGTTCTTGTTCAGCCCATTACCCCTCGGCTCAATTCCTGCCATGTAGCCCCACACATATTTTCACACACCCCTGGACACACACACACACACACATGTAGATGTTCAGCTGTACCTGGATCTGCTTGGCTAGTTTACAGAAGGGTGGGATGTAGGTTGATGTGTAGAGCTGCAGAATCGCCTGTATATGACAGACTCCAGGTTTCTGCAGCTGCTTACTAATGTTGTCCAGATCAGCACAGCGGCTCTTCCAGAAAGAGATCTCCTCCAGGAGGCCCGAGTTGTCTTCCATGTCACTCACGGGTTGAGCGCTCAGCACTGCTTTTATTTGACGTGTCCAGTGGATCATTACCACTGGTAGACAGAAATAGAGAAAAGGGTTTGTGAGCAGCTGCATTCTATTTAATCAAACCAGAAGATTTGCACTGAATCTTTGGCCACAGAATTCAGCAGAAAGTTTCACTGAAATGTCCAACATTCACAAAGTTCTACCCACCCTTGCGTAATATTTTATTAAATACTGTATGTAGGCTAATATAGCTGTAGTACTCTCCTATCATTGTGCATTTTACTATTAAAAATGCAAACTACATGAAAATTATAATATGATGAAAAATGTAGATTACATCCCTGAACGGAGTTAGATGAATACGGTTGTGGATCGAATCTCACTTTAGAGACAGCTTTTTGAGGACATGGATGTTGAAGGTCAAGTTCACACTCAAGAGCATCTCATCACATCCCATTGGTAATGCTTGTTTTTTAAAATCTACTGCTATTTGGCTTTTTGGCCGTGACCAGCATTAAATTACTGTTAAAGCGATAGATCATCCAAAAATTCCGATCCAATCCACCCTCATGTCATTCCAAACCTGTAAGACCAAATTAAGACCCTCCATAGACAGTAATAGAACAACCAGGCCCAAAAACTTATTGAGGACATCATTAAAATAGTAATGAATAGTTCAAACATAATTTTACAATTTGTGCACAAAAAAATAATAATGAATTGATTCAACAATTCTCCTCTCCCATGTCATTGAAAATGTTATTTTGATTTTCTTTACAAACAAAAAGTGTTCTCGTGGCTTCATAAAATTAAGGTTGAAGCAACGATTAAGGATTATTTTAACAATGTCCATACTATGTTTCTGGGCTTGAATGTGGTAGCTCTGTTGCTGTCTCTGCGGGGTCAGAAAGCTTTTGTAATGATGCATTGCATGCAGCAATAGCCTGAATCAAAGCCTAAATAACAACAGCCAAAAAGAAACGTCATCTCACATAATATCTCTCAATGATATTCTATATTATTTGTTTCATAGTCAGTAAGATCTCGGTTGTTGTTACTAAAAAGAAACAGCTGCTTCTCTCTGTTTATGTCTATGGTGAATCACGAAGGTACTGGGCTACTCCGCAGCAGTACCTACCCGAATCAGTCTAAATACTCAGAATATAAACACTTATTATTAGTGTACGGTAGTGATTCAAGACAAACCAAAAACACGGTTTGGAAAACTGGTGTACTTATTAATTTTGAATGCAGAAAAGTTATGGACTGCAGCTTTAAATTACAATAATATTTCAGAACATTTTTGCTTTATTTTTGAATCCAATTTGAATGGTATACATTAATACACATTAAACTAAAGAAAGGGTAACGACTGACTTTAAGACAGTGGAGACATTTTAAACAAACAGTCTCTGCTCTGCTGCCTGCTGTAAAAAATGTGAGTGGAGAATCATTCATAGCATGTCCTGTGGTTTCTTAATTTCCTAAGTTAGCTTCTAAAATACTTTTTTCCTCCAACACCTCCAAATGCCCCCAGTATGTCCCTTTAACCCTGGACCCCTCTAGGACCGCCAAATTTAATAAAGACTCCTTTAACTGTCTTACAGCAGCATGGCAGTGTTGAATTGAATTAGCCCTTTATTTTTGCCCTTCAGCTGTGGTTACTGTGTAAATCACACTCACAGGCTCTAGCCAACGGACTGTCACGGTAGATGTAATTTCCTGCATATACGGCGTCTTATGTACTTTTCACACTGTTCATTCCTCACAGAAATTATTCAATCTCTCACACACCCATTTACACACACAAGCACCCATACACACACACGTCTTACTCTCCAGCCTTTGCACCAGTTTCTTGTTCATGACGGCCTCCTCTGGGCGGTGCTGCAGAGCCTCCAGAGGGACATACAGTACAGTGCTGCCCAGCCGTTTAAATCTGCTGTCTGTGGAAAAAAAAACAACAACAGTTGGACATCAGTAATCCGATCAGTGAAAGTCATCCATACCAGCAACACCAACTACAGCACATCGTCACATACATCATGTCACTCCTTGTTCTTACTGCTACAGACAGCAAATCCATTCCACATTATATTGCTTTGCATGTTGGTGAAATGATGAATCAACACAAGTGCATAAAAGGGAAACACGATAAAAGTTTACTGCTAAGCTTTTATGCCACACGTGTCAGCATTCACAACCAGTTTTTACAACTGCTGTTTGTTTTCTTTGTGGCTTCTACAGTACAGCCTCTTTCCAAGCTGGACATCAAAACCATGCTTGCAGCAACCACTTTAACAGGCGTTTAAAGAGTGAAAGGCAGATAATAGAGGTATGTCACATTAAATACTTGGAAGGACAAAGTCTGATGGAAGGAGACAGAAGAAAGAGCGAGATACAAAATGCGCGTTGCGTATTAAGAGATGAAAAGATTAGAAGAAACAAGGCCAATGTGTACAAGTTCGACTAGCTGCTTCATTCAGTGACGGCAGTTATGAGACATAGAAATAAAGAGTGCAGGAACACAATGACAGCATTCGATTGGCCTTTACAAGGAGAACAAAGACAAGCAAACGGGATACACCAGAGGGAAAATAATGAGACATCAAAAAAAAAAAAAAAATCCAGAAAGGGAATGAGTCAGCTGGCTGAGAGGCGAAAAATGTTCATGTGTGTGTGTGTCTAATCCTATAAAGTGTGTGGCGTTTTTGTGTAGGAGTGGGTATGCTGTGTCTATATTTATTCAATACAAATTCCAAGCCAAATTCTTCAGCATTGGTAAATGGGAGACGAATTGGCAAGCTTTTACCTCACGGAGTAAGAATGAACTGAGCCTGTGCTGTTATTTTTGGAAAAAGGCATGGCTCACATCAATATACCTGTGGATTTTACTCACTTCTTTCATGTTTAACCTGAATTCCCTCTAAATACACCACTTAACCAGATAAATACATCACTCAAGAGCACTTTATGACCTCATTGTTATTTGTTAGCTTAATTAAAACAGATTCAAGGCAAATTTGCGGTATGGCATTTGAATCATCTTTCCATACATCTCCATGGGTTTTGAAAAAGTATTTCTTAACACCTCAAACACAGAATTATGCGCTAAAAGAGGAGAACCAAAAGGCGAGTTGTTCAAATTGTCGAACGGCTTTCTGATTACCTAGGAGCACTGCACCAGTGCCTTTGCCAGTGTGAGAAGAGCCTGTGATTGGTGGCTGTGTTATTTCTGTTTAGTCAGAGTCGTGCTGCTCTGGGTGATGTGGGTGTGCTGATTGGACTGATGAGCATAATAATTGAACCATCACAGTGCTCCACTGTGCCAGGTGATTACCTCTGAATGGCTGACGGTTGAGAAGCTCAGTCAGATCGCAAAAAAAAACACAAAAGCACTGATTCTGAATCAGCTATGCCTGTTAAGCCGATGGAGAGCATATCAACATACAAAAATTGGAATCTGATCTCAGGTCAGTAGGCTTAGCCTAATGTGAAAGAAACATATATTAAGAAAGCCGCTGAATGCAATATGGATGAAAAGAAAGATCAATAACATAAATGTGAACTGAAATGGAAAGTGGTTGTAAAACAGAGGTCGGTACACTACAATGGGCGTGCACCCGTGCTAAAAAGCATTTTTTTGTACATTTTTTAATGAAAAAGAAAATTCTGTGCAAAATGTGTTTCTTTTGAAAAAGTTTGGGACATTAATCAAAGACTGTATGTACTTCAGACAGCTCCTTATTGTACAAAGATTACTGGAGTATGCTTTATAAGAAAATACTGTTTCAGGGATTTTAATTTTGTGTTTAATTAAATTTTTTTATTTGTTTCTCTTCATAATTATTAGTAAAATTTACAAGCAATTTCTGAGAATATTATATATATATTTTTAAATATATATATATATATATATATATATTCAATGTACACCGTTTTAAAATAGCCTAGATACCCTTCATGGCCCCATTTCAACTTTTGTGCGTCACGTCATGCTATGCCAACTGTAAAGTCACAACATACAACACACGTGTATGCAGCAGGTTACTGCTACAGTATGAGGAGGGCCCACACTAGATGGCGCTGTGACTGTCTGTCATTACCTGTAAGTTTGCTGAGGAAGCGGTGCAATTCTACAGAGTAGTTGTTCTTGGCGGTCTCTGGCCAGGCAGAGCTGAGGGTGACCTGAGGGGTGTGAACGCCATTCATCAACCTGAGGAGACTTTCTATGGCCCCTCTCCTTACAGAACCAAACTGCACCGAGCTCCTAAAACTCTCCTCTGTGATTATACTGTCCTTAGTCCGAATGAAGTAGGACATGTGCTCAACCACCTGGGGGAGGGAGAGAGAGAGAGAGAGAGAGAGATAGTGTATTGGAAGATGGATAAGTGGGAAAGAGAAAATGTTGGTAATTCATATTTTTGAGTGCTAATTGATCACCAGAGGTCATCACACAGTTTAACAATGAGATATTTGGTATACTGGCAAGTCACCAGATGCATTAGAAATGAACACGATGCAAGAAGAATAAATGTACTTAGAAACCTCTGCATGATTCTTCATTAAATTGAAGCTCAAAATATCATTATAAACACAAGCACGCTCAACCCCTGAATAATCTTCACAGTCTTTTATGAGATTGTGACACAAAAGGCTCTGATTAGGATGTTAAATGTCATTTCTCAAAATAGAGCTGCAGCATACCTGAGCTGGTATGGTGTAGTCCACGCGTAGGCCGGTGAAAGGGTCATGGTAGACTATGAGAAGCCTGACAGAAGAGTCTGAGATGAATTTATCCAAGGCTCGCTCACTTTCCTCTCTCCAGGATTCCTTTGAAACCCCACTCAATGCTAAACGCTTTTTAAATGCGTCTCTCTGGTGGAAATAAAGATCAGTTAATTATAACCATTCTAAGTTATTTGAATTATACAAATAATTTGGCTCTTACACTCACCAAGAATCCAAAAAACAGTAATATTGTAAAATTTACGTGATTATTTTTGTATATGTATAATTTGTATATATTTGCTATTACAATGTAGCAGCTACTTTTTTGTCACTGGTACACTGTTGTCATGTGTGATAAGAGTTTGAGCTGATTCGAATTAACAGACTGGCCAAACTGGATCGAATATGATATGGTGTAACATCAAATTACACGGTGAGATAGTATTTTGCATGAAAAACTCCCATAAAAACCTCCATCCTCTCAAAAGTAGCAAGGCATAACGCATCACACTAATAATTAGTCTTCTCTCTGTGCAAAAAGCACCACGTAACTACCATAAACATACAGTATTGATATTTGTCTAAAGGGCTAATGTCAGTGAATGTGCATTACTATAACAAATGTCATTACAACCAGCTCACCAGCTGCTTTTTCTACAGGGTCTCCCAGCAGGGGCGGCCACTGCATGTAAATGCCATTGCCTTTTTCCAGCCACAGGGCTGTAATTAATTCTATTAACCTCATTGATGAAAGGACAGAGATGCTGCAAGTTCGCTAGCTGGCTCTGCCCACCCGCCCCTCACTCTCAGTCATTTCTTCCTCCCGTGCTATTTGCATCAGCCATCATTTGTGACCAGAGGTTATCTATCTTGTTTAAGCCAAAGACCTCGTCATGCGTATGCATGAGCCTGTAACGGAAATTACAGTTCAACAATATGCTTCTCTTCTTCCTCTATTTTGAAGACCACTGGGTTGAATTTAACGATGTTTCTCGCACTAACTTGCTGCCGTCCTCCAGATTTGTGTGATCGATGATGAGGTCTAAGACGTGAACGGGGCCAAGACAAGACCTTTAAGCCCACGGAGCATGTGGAGAGCGGATGAAATATTCACTCACATCATTAGAAGAACTCAATAACGCCGATATGAAAGCACTGATTAGTAAGCCAGGACCGCAGGCGCGAGACTCAAGCGAGGGAAAAATTATAAATTGCAGATTATAATCAGATAAGAATCCCAATCATTGTGAGGTGATTTATCAGTGTCTGTGCCTAAAGGCTGGTAATTTAGCATGTATGAGTGAATTACCAGCCGTTTCGTGTTGGAATCCACTTCCTCTGCTGAAACATCCACCTCTGAGACGGGCTGCTCTTTCTCAACTGTGAAAAAACAAACACATAACGCAAAGAATAATTCAAACAACTAGCTCGGTTCAGATTATGAAACATTTTGTACCACGGTTTCGGCCTAGCTGCTGACCTTTAGTGGAAAGAGCAGAAAAATTGTATTATGGTTTTTCTGCAATAACCTTGTTCTACATGGTGCCCAAAAACACAATCCATCAAGAAAAGAATAAGTAAAAACACACCAAGGCGAAAAGTGAAAGAATCCCATAATATGAATACAAAAAAAGAAGTGTGAAAGTAACTACAATGGTAACAGATGCACAGCTCCTACAGTTTGATTATGGTAGAACTAATCCATTTGCAGCTCCTTCCCTACTGAATGCCCCTTTGCACTTCCTGTTGGCTTGGCAAAAAATAAAAGTAGCAAGTAGAAAAATAGGAAAATAAGTGTAAGTGCATTAGATGTTAGTGTTAAAGGAGCTTTCTGACATAGTTTTCAATATTTAATATCTTTAAACCATGTTTGTGGTTATTCTGGCACCATTTTAAATACATACTGACGTCAAACGCAATGCATTTTTTAGCATAATGACAACAACTGGCAGATCAGAAGGCTGCTTGTACAATATTTACAAGCGAGAGGCAAAGGCAGCTTGTTACGGTTTCATACCTGCAACCTCTGGCACTTCAAGAGGGACGTCACTGGGGAGCGGAGTGGAGGATATGTGTTTGCTCTTGGAGCGACCTTTCCCTGAATTGGACTGCATGGACATGCTGGAAGATGAGCGGGCAGGCTGGGGGGTCCCTGGGTCAGCCATCCCGTGAGACTGATACCCCTGTGGGCACGCTTACTTTTCAGTAAAAGTAAGGCAAAAATATATAGTCAGTCTTACAAACTGGGTTTGCTAAAATAGGTATCAGTGTGATAATTGTCTGTCTATATAGTTCTAAATATAAATACGGTTCTGAACTTGAACAAGCCCTAACTTTGATAAAAGAAATAAAATATGAAAATGTAAGCATTGTGTAGAAATTGCACAAATAAATGACATTTGTACATGTTAAATTGTAATAATATTTCACGATATTAGAGGCTTTGCACTGATTTTAACAAACCAATACATCTTTATTTAGCACAAAACGTGTCCTTGAATAGCATTACATAATCTTACCAACCCCAAATAAATGCGCACATTTAGGTTTGACGGCTGGAAAGGTTCAGATATGTGCTCAACATCCTAATGATGTCTCATCAGTTGTCTACGAGCTCTGTGATTTCCCCGGATGCAAGTCTTGGTCAAAGTAAATAAAAGCAATAAGAAAACAGAGACTGAAGCAAGCATGCATTTTGAACATCAGAGACCAAAAGGAGCCTTTTAACACCAGTCTCCGAGCACCACAGTATTGCGTTCTCTCATAGTCTCTTCCTAGACAGACGATATGGATAAATCTGCCTCGCTGAATCTGCCTCAGTCAGGAAGCGAGAGCAAAAATATCTAGCTCATAAACTATTTATCTTTTCCAAGCTGATGTCTCTCCTTCCATTTCCACATTTAGTTGTCAACACCAGCAGACCCTCCTTCTTTATTGAAGCTTTGATTCAGTTCCCAACATGTCAGTTTTGTTGAGTGCTGTATGTAATAAAGGAGACAGTTTGGAGGCAATACAAAAGGATGAAACGGTAAGACAGGGAGTCTGTGAGTAATGGAAAACATTTAAAAACTGCACATGCCGTCAGATCAGATGAAATTTGGAAGGCAGCAGGTGAGTTTGATCAGTTAAAATAAGTCTGTGAGCCACACTGCATCAGATGAAATGACAAAGCCAAGACTGTGGGAGGCAACAGGCTGATTATAAAGGACTTCAAGAATTCAGGCTCTTAGTCAATACAATTATAAGCTTCTGAAGATCTAAACCTGATCCTGCGAGATTATAATCTTTCTTCATTCTTTGTTTATGGATTGAGGTCGACCGAAAGGGTTATTTGATATCAGTTACGTTAAATTGCTGTAGTTCCCCTGAAACACATTCAAAATAAGACATCAAATAGCCAAACAAGTACGTTATTTCAGTTAAATACGTCACGTTACTGCCAAGTAACAACCGGCGTCTAATTTCGACAGTTCTGAGCTGAGCTTCAAATACAAAAAAAAAGCAAAATATCGCTCTCACCTCTGAAGTACTTGCTCTGACAGCGTCTGAAGTTAAATATAGCACTATATAAATAACCAAGAGTGCTTAAAGTCAAAGTTTTCAAACTGTTTCAAGCAGCAAAACGCCAGACGCTGCTGCGCGTGGTAACTCTGTTGAGGCGTCTCCATGGAAACGGCGCGTGAGCCGGTGTGCGCACTGCGCATGTCATTGACGCTGTACTTTTTTTTTTTTTTTTTTTTTTACACACAAAACATCGGTTGCAAATATTTCATAATCGCTGTAATTTATTATTTCGCGGGGGAAAAAAAACAAAAAACATTTTGGTCAGGTTTTCTTTTGACTGGCACCCTTCGCCACGTTTCACCTTCAGCAGATGCGTGTTAAAGAAACACCTACTGGAGTGGCAGTATGTTTATATATTATGTTAGCTTATAATACTCCAATATCTCCAGAGAGACGTGATTATTATTCTTTCTCGAGCACTCTATTGAATTCAAAGTACTGTAGCCCAAGGATGCATTAAACTTGTGAAATATAGAATATGGATGAAGAAAGACGTGCTGATTGCAGCTACTGTTTAGTTAGTAAAAGATAAAAGGGCCATTTTAAGCTGAAGGTCTATTTAATAAAACTCTGCAGTACGCTGCTTTGAACTCCTTTTCACGAGTAACTGGAATGGCTGAATGCACCAATATAGGCACCTATATGAGAATGAACCCCAAAACAGTCTTTGTGAATTTATCTGCGTTCATGCACTGCCCCACATATCTTGTAAAACCCCTAATATTTGTTTGTCATTTTTATCTCTTCTCTTACCACTCTTAAAATGGCTCTGAGTGCAAATGGACCAGCTGCAGGATTTGCACGTGTCATCTGACCCCGGGGAGCCGATCTGTGAGCCTCCATGCACTCTTGCTATGTAAGTACAGCAACTCAGATGGTGCACAAATCCCTGGGTGCCATTTTCATTCCTTTTTTTTTTATGCATCAAAGTGGTGAGGAGCAGGACTCTGACAAAAGGCGGCAAGGGGAGTTGAAGTTCATGGTTTGGGTCTATAATCTTTTATTTAAAAATGGGAGATTAAAGATTAAACCCTCTTAACCTGTTGGATGAAGATGGTGCACTTTCGGTCTCTGATAAAGTCACTTGCACTCATTCAGCCTCCACCCATAATGCATTCCACCTTTTGATTATAGACACAGACACACACATAGACATACACTCCTCACATTTCTCTCTCTCACCCAAACACACGGCACTGAGATATATGGCTTGACAGAGTCCCTCTGAGACTAAATTTCCACACTGGGACCTAAAATGCTCCCCGTAATCCTATGGCAAACTACTTTGCATTGCTCACTGGATTGTCTTCTGCAGTATATTAAATTATGAGCTAATGCACCTTTTGCACACAAATATCCTCCCCGAGCAGTGAAAAAGAAAAATAGGCCTGAAATAATAAATGGGAGGCAAAAGAGGTATGATAATTCTTGGAATATGAATTTAAAAGCAACAGGTTTTAGTGGTTGCTTTTATGGACAACCGAGAATAATAGAAAGAGAGAGAGAGCTGCAGGGATGACATTTTTCTCAGACAAAACCCAAGCATTTTTGTCGATGGTTTTTATTATTTTTTCTAACAAGTTTTTGTTTAAATGCTTGAAATATGGTTTGTGTTTAACATAAGCGTATATGTTTACCTTATACAACTTTACAATTTTCCTGAAGCTCCGTATCAGCTCATTCATATGGGTCAGAAGGGGCCTGCTGCACCTACTGGTAGGCTGTTATCATGCATAGGACTACTGGGCATCATCGCACATCAATCGAACGTTTTTGTTTTTTTAACACTGTACGACAAGAATACTGTTTTTGTATCATAGTAAAGGGTAGGTGTTAGGGTTGGGGTTGGTGTCGACGTTAAATAAACACAATCTAATCGGTAGAACAATTAATTTCATTTTAAGTTTTACCGGTAGGTGCAGCAGGCCCCTACTGACCCATATGAATGAGCTGATAACCACTGATAACGAGTGATAACATCCGAAGCGGCTCCTTTTTTGAGCCGGTGTGAGCGCTAACAAGTTGCTAAATGGGACTACAAAGGTTTTGGGGGACAAATAATTGTCATCAACAAATAAACAAATCTGATTATACTCATTGTGTTTATAATCAAGCTCTTGCAAACTATTTGAACTCAAACTTTCAGGGATGTGTTTGGACGGAAAGAGTTTTCGAAAGCTTAGTAGCCATTAATGAAGCCAGCATTTAGCAAATTGATTTAGGATTCAAAATTCATAAAAGTATTAATTGGTGAAGATTATATGATAACAAAATGGTGTCGTCTTATTTACTGTTGCTCAGGAAAATTTACCAGTCATTCCGATAGGATTTTTGGTCACATGAATTCACCACACTGAACAGAACTCAATAGAAAGCTGCTTGGTTTGATGAGTTCTGTAATGGATTTTTGTAATTGATTTCTTTTTGCCATCAAATTTTCAACAATAGCGCTAATGTATCTGCATCATAAAATGCCATTTGTTGGTCACATAGCATATTGATTGGAATACTAATAGAAATATCCTAAACAGAGTGATGCTAATTCAAGGTTAGCCTACAAAAAAATCACTGTAGCACTCTATGGCCCGGTTTCACAAACAGAGCTTAGCTTAAGCCAGGACTAGGCATTAGTTAAATTAAGATATTTAAGCAACCTTTAGAAAAATGCCTTATAAGAAGATATTACAGGTGTGCATCTTAACACAGAACAATGACACTGACATGTTTTAAGATATGTCAGAGCAAGATATTTTCATCTGAGACAGCTCAAACATGCATTTTAGTCTGGGACTAGCTTAAGCCTTGTCTGTGAAACTGGGGGTATGTGTACATTTAAAAAAAAATATATATATATATACTTATGGTAAAAAACTGGCAGCTGTGGTTGCTGGAATTCGACCACAACAAATACTGTTAAATACTGTAAATTAATGAACTGATATAATGTTAATATATCAGCCTATTAAAGAACTGAAATCTGTTTTGTATCTTGGAAATACACTGATATGCACCAAATACAGGTGATGATGAGAAAGTCACATGATGAACCAAAGCCCATCACAAGCAGCTCTTAAATATAAACATTTATAGAAGGTGCATGCACACAAACACCAAACACCATCATGGTAAGAATTATTAAACTGAAATATGCAATAAACACTAATTTAACAACATTACATGTGACACACAACCCTAATGAACATAACTGATAAGAAAAATATAAGAAGAAACAGTTATTTCAAAGAAAAAACATCAAATTCAAACTAAGGGAAATCTGGGAATGTCAGTTTATTATTTTTTCCCTGTAATTTTTACAGGAATTTACCATTAAAATCACAGTCATTTTTTACAGTGTAGGGGTGAGTAGGTCTCAGCGGGGAGACAGGCCATACAATGGATTTGAATGAATTTGACTGGAAAAGAACAGTGAACACGAATCAGCGGTGAAGCTAATGAGAGCTTGAGCCAAAACAATGTGCTCTCGTTGCAGAGCCTCGGGCCTCCGAGTCTGAGACAGCAGCACAGCACGCTTTATGTTCACAACGCGCATGATATATGAAGAGCACACATCTAAACGGACGGACGCGCTCACACGCGCGTGCGGAAACAAGCTCACATGCAGGGTTCTGTTTCACACACGCTTATAAAAGTCAAGAGGGTTATGAAAGCCTTATGTCATCGCCAGAACACAACATCTGGGTCCCTCTAAAAGTTTTAGAAGTTGCAAATGAATAATGACATTCTTCTGGTGGTTTTCAGGGAGGATAATTACGTAACTCATTTTTTAACATCGTCACATATTGTGTGCGGCGTTCACAGGGCACTCCGAGGCCTTGTAGAAGCAGTAGCAGCCGGCAGCGACGCGCACGTTTTGACATTGTGCATTCATCACGAACAGGGCCAAACATCTGATGTTCCTTATGTGGACAAATGTACAATGCTTTTACACTTTTTTCCATCTGAAAGAATCCATCTATGCCCTTTCATAACCCCCTTTTACCCGCAAACACAGTCGGTCTGTAAAAATAATAGCCCTCTAAAAATATGTGTTTCCAGCGCGGGGAACCAAAGAATTCTGAGGTAATCAAATAAAACTGGCCTCAAAGCTTTTAATAAAACATGGCCGTGTAGGGACACTCTTTTTTTAAGATTAATGGCAGCAAGGGGATTCTCTTCTTTTTTTTCCCCACTCGTTCTTTTTATTTCTCAATAATTCATTTGCGAAGGGACGAAACTAACAGTTTGTGTTTATATGCGGTATTGGCTGAAAGAACCGTCGTTGAGAGGATAAGAAATCAGAAGGGCCACCGCACACTTTCCAGAGGCCCTTAATTAGCGCCTACGCTTAAAAGGCCTGACGCTTCCAATATCACAGCTACTTTTAATATCTCTGGCCCAGTCGCTCATGTAATTATCGGACAAGGGTTGGATAAGGATACAGTGCTTTGGCCGTTTTTATAACACAGTTATTCTGTTACGTTTTATGTTTCTTTGAGAGGTTTCCACTCTGGAGAATTTAAATGAATAAAGTGCTCCGTAAAATGAAAGCTGATTAATACGCTCATTGAAACATTAAAAGCCTTATAGCCTTGTAAACCCGCCTTGCAAACAGCTTTATTGGCTTAAGATATTACATTTCTACTTGTTGTGCTTATTTATTTATTTAATTTTTGGCCGCACTAAGTATATTGAACGCGCAGCACTATAACCCAAAGCCATATTACAAGCACTTCCACAAAATACTAGTTTACAGTACAGTCATTTTTTCCCCAGTCATGCACAGCTGAGCTTTCCCTTCTAGCACAGCAGGAGTTATAAAACGTCAACAAATGCTAAGTCCTGCGGTGCAAAATAAACATGCAAATTCTTAATTTATGGCATGCTTTGTACACCGTTTAACTGGTATGAAGTGGTACGGCCGTGGCCTTCATTGATTGGGGCAGGCATTAAAAGATTAAAAGGTTTATCATCTGTCTGGTTGTTGATGGCAGTCTCGAGTCATTAGCGCCATTAGCATTAAGCCTACCCCCGTCAATAACAGCCCGAGTGAGTGATCCGGCTCCCCGAGAGAGCGATCCCGGGGTAGGGACAGCACAGCCAGCTTAGCCCCCTGCTCTTCTGGAGTCCCTGATCTGCTTGGGTAAGTCTGTACAGGAAGATGAGTCAGCTACAGTGGGCGAAATTAAGACAGGGTGAAGCAGGAGCGAGAGAAAGACAACAGGGACCTTCCTGTGTCAGAGTCGAGGTTACAGTAGATGTCGTCTTTCAGAGCGAAGATATATACCGTAAACTTAAAAAACATTGCACCCGCAGCTACGGCTGTATGAAGTGTACCTATGATCTCATCGACATTACTTGTTCACCCATGGATACTACGGTCTATCAATTAATCTCTTCAGAAGCAACAAAGTGTGGGATTTTTAAATGAATTGTGATGTTTTTTATCAGCTGTTTGATGCAAAGCAAAACTTCTCCAAATATGTTCCAATTACGAACAAACGCATTTATCTTTTATGGCCCGAGGGTCAAAAAATGCTCGTTTTTGGGTGAACTATTCCTGTAATTATTGAACAATCATTTTGAGTCAGTTCGTTCTTTTCTCTGAACTGGCCAAACAGGTTTGTGAAATGGTCTGAATTGATTTGCATTAATTTGGACTGCTCTCTCTTAGAATGATCTGTAGCGATTTCTCAGTCAGTTACTTGAGAACAAGCAGTACTGGATGAACCGGATATTCACCTACGACTGAAACAAAAAGCTACTTTTGGATTGATGACTGTCATGCGAATAAGCGTCATTTGCTTCAAAAGTGCTTTTATGTCCAATTGCATAGTTGTTTTCCTATACAGCATCTAGACGGATGACTGTTTCATTGCTTTCTCCATTTTCATGTTGGTTTTAAAAGGCATCTAGAGACTTTTAATTTTGCTGAGGTGTACGGTTGTTCTCATTGATCGTCTAAATAGACTACAGTCTAAGAAAACAACTCTCCAAGTTGGATTTTTAACATTAGCATAAACTTTTTAGTGTTTTGCAAAAATCCCTGCCGTGCGAGTGTCCTCATATTAAAATCCTGCAGGCGCCCCTGGTGTTTACATGTTGACAGCGGTTGGAGACCGTTTGCGTTGCAGTGTGAGAGTGTGTGGTGTGTCTGTAGCAGTATCTCTGCATCAGCATGTATTCGCTCGGCTGTCACCATGGTGGTTTTCCTTACAGTAACAGTGGGGAATGAGTTGTGTCAGTGTGTCGATATGAGCGTGGTTGACACCCACCACACTGACTCCAGAACTTCCCACTGACGATCTCATCGCAGTGCACGTCTATCACGGTGAGTGTTGCTGTCAGTCAGTGTCTCTGCTGTGAAGAGCTTGCGGACATAAAAACACATGTCGTAGAGTATTCACTGGTGCCCTGACTGACCACAAGCACTTCACGCTGGGTCTTTTAAATGTAGGCCTGCACTGAATCTGCACACTGATTGGAACTGGGTAGGGCTACAAAGCAGAACTTCACATCAAGAATAAGTGGCATTCGATATCATTAAATTAAGTCCATTTAATTTGACCCCAAAACAATCACTAACTGTTGAGGAACACACAAACAGAATAGAAGGGACTAATATATAGTCAATTTTGTAGTCTGTGTTTCCGTTTGATGGCTTGAAGACATACAGAAAAAACATTTTAATACTGATAAGCCAATTTTTTTTTTTTATTGTATGGCCAATAACTGATAAATGGCACTGATAAACATTTTATTTAAAATTAACAAATACAAAATAAAACAAAATGATTTTGAAAGTCACTAATAATTGAAAGATATATAGAAATAAAAGATATACTGTAAACAAAGGCAGCTTAAAGCTTTAGTAAATTAACCCAAAAAGTTGCAGAACGCATTGAAATTCTGCAGAAATCTGTGGTTGCAGATTCAGTGCAGGTCTACATATTTGTTTAATTACATCCTATAGGCTCTTTTATATCTGTAACACAAGTAAACGAAACACGTCAGCACCAAACACAAGGCCAGTAGGTGAAAGACAGTGGATTTGCAGTGGATAAGAAGGTCAGTTTATTGTCAATACCCGTAGGTCAGCCATTTTGGCTCTTCAGCAGACTGTCGGTGCCAGAGAGTGAAGTATTTTGGTTCTACAGCTCGTCGTGAATTGCAGGGCCATCAGTGTGATCCAGGGCGCCAATCATGAGCAACGCCCCAGTGCTGCTGTCTCTGACTAGTATAATGAAGGAATGATCTGCATAGAAGATTTTTGGCTTCTTCACATCCTCATCCTCATGCATACCGTCCTTGCTGCCGGAGTCAGGGGCCAGCTCGAGGGACGTCCAATGCAACACGGCTCCCAAGTGAAGCTTTCCCCGTCCCATGCTTGATGCAGTTGAGAAATCAGCTGACGTCTCGTTCCATGCATCTACCAGGCCTAACGCGGCTAGCTGCTTCTGAGAGAGAGTAAAGAGGAAAACAACAGAAGTAGGGAAAGAGAGTGCATGAAAACAGAGAGAATTTCTTATAAAATGATTTCTGATTCAGAAGGTAGATGAACACTAGACCCCAAAATCCTTCTCTGCTCCAAATGACTAAGATGGTGCGAATCAATTATGCAGACTACATAAAAGAAAAGCTCAAATATGAGCCAATAGAGACCTTGAAAAATTAAACATTCATGCCCTTTTATGACTCCCAATGCTGGAAATGGAAAACACACACACACACACACACACACACACAGACCAGTCCTCTTCAGACAGGTAAAAAGACAAATGAAAGCAAAACATAAAGAGTGTCACTGTAAATCAATAATGTTTCAAAAATGTGGTTGTTTCCCCTCTTCATTGTCTCCCCTTTATTTTAAAGGCATGACAGATGCCCTTGTTGGCGGTGCGGGCGGTACAAAGCATGCGACAGGCACTGAAGACGGTGGCCGAGGGAGAGCTGCTTATGAATAATTTAAAAAAGATCTCTCTGACCTCGGCCCGCTTTTGTTTTCCTTTCAGATATGAATTTGGCAGAAAGATGCTCGCTGACAGGTAGTTTATATTCCCCCTGGATGAGATCCTGGATAAACGACAGTTACCCGCATAGAGAGAGAGAGAGAGATTGCGAGGGAGATGGCGAAATGAGGAAGAGGAGATAATAAGTGAACTGCTGTGGGAAGATTGAGAGACACCCAACGTGTTTGTGAAAGCCGAGACCGAATGGCAAGTGCTTTAACTGAATGATTAAGCACTCTCGCCTAAATGACTATTGTAATTAAAACAGAGCCCATGCGCACTCTATCTTGTTGCAAAAATGATGTGAGCTCACTAGGAATGGCTGAGTTGGCATGCCAGCTAGATTTGTGCAGAACTTACAATTAAAGAATTGGCTCCAAATCAGTGAATGAGTTGGAAATCTAATTGAATTGTTCTCACCTGACAGGAAGTCAGATTGGAATTTGCATTAGAAATGACAGAACAGCGGTTCAACAAAGGTATGCATTCTGGGTGAAGAGAAGTTTTAAAAACGAATTTATTATTACACTTAAAAATGTAAAAATAACGTCAAAATTGCAGTACGAATTCATTGCAATTCGTTAAGGATTTTTATTTATATGTATGGTAAGTGCAACCTGCACTTTTTAGCAGAATAAAGGCCCGCTCAGTAGTTTTTCTGTATGAACAGGTCTTTGAATTTTTTTTTACAGAGTCTGTAAAAATGTCTTTGATATCTTTTTTCCCAAGTATACTGGACCACGTGAAATGTTTTTGTTTTGCTATTTGAGCATGTAACTATATTTATGAGTTTTCTTAACTTTCTGGTTTTAAAAAAAAATTATTTAAAGGGTTAGTTCAGCCAAAAACTAATTTCTCACCCTTAAACCCATAAGACCTTCATTCATGTTCTGAATAAAAATTAAGATAATTTTTGATTATGTCAGAGAGCCGTCTGATCCTCCATAGACAGCAATACAACTGAAATGGACTGTTTTTCCGATGTTTCTGGATCTTTGAGTTCTATTGCTGTCTATGGAGGGTCAGATGGCTCTTTGGTATAATCCAAAAAGATTTGTGTTTCGAAGATGAACAGAGGTCTTCTGGGTTTGGAACGACATGAGGGTGAGTAATTAATGACAAAAACGTTCATTTTTGGGTGAACTAACCCTTTAAAATAAGTCATACTTTTTTCCCCAGTCCACTGGACCAACATGAAATATATATATATATATATATTTTTTATGCTATTTGAGCACAAGTGACTATATTTATTGGATAATTCATGTCAAGGTTTTGTTTCTAGTTTCAATCAGTTTTTGTGATTTCCCCATTTTCCCATTCAAGCAGACAGAAGTTGGTCTTGCATGCCTAAAATAGCCGCCCGGAGGCATTGCAAATATGGCCACCGAGTGAAATGGCTTTTCTTCGAAAATTCAGCAATTAAAAGCCATTCTCAATTCAATTCTGAATGGGTGCGCAACCCAGGCGCTGGCACAGTGATTTGAATCAAAGGTTGTTAAAAGGAAAAAAAAGGTGGAAAACAAGAGAAAGATGGACGGAGAGGTTGATAATGAGGCAGAGAGCTGGGGGAAGCTGTCACCTGCGCTAACACTGTTCGACCCTCTGCGGTTCTCTCTCTCTCTCTCAACAGTCTCGGCACACACCTGCACTAATGCACTTCTATTGTCCTCATCCATTATTCTCCTTCTCCTACCTCTTTCCTCCATCACTTCATCACTGCCTCATCCTGTCGGCCGCTCAGCCACCTCTGTGGCATCCTCATCCCTCATCTGACCATCCGCCGCTTGTTTAATTCCTCTCTCGCCTGCTCTCATGTGCTCCCTGTCTTTTTCCCGCTCTGATCCGAATGTCCAGGCTTGTATCTAAGCATGTATTTACGTCTGGAAGAGTGACGGTCTTTCCTCTCTGTCTCCCGAGGCTTTCTCACCCTCTCTGGCGGCTGTATGTCCTTGCTATGCGGGCTGACACCGCATTTGGCGAATTTATTAATTCTCTGTGCTGTCTCCGAGGGTTTTTCCTTGCACCTCTCCAGCTTTCCCATAGATTCTTTGATGTTTTCCGGAACTAGAGAGCCAGATCCGCTGCATGGCCGTGTAGCCTTGACCCGAAGCAGCTTGTTGCCACAACCATGACATGGCGGCGTGTGTAACTACGACAATGCTGTCTCCAGCAATTAGAGTCACACGCAACATTAGCAGACATCTCCCAGCCTGCATTGTGACAGGCTCTATAAATAGCACGCCTCTTTCTTTGTCTCGCTCCATCTCGCTCTTTCTCCTTGGGATAGCAGCACCTCTCAGGATGTGCGGAGTTGCTGAGGTCACTTCATTTTTAAAACAATCAGCGTTTAAATTTTCAACGTGGGCTGTCGTTGTGCAAGCGTTCACCCTAGAAACCCCCCGGGGCCCGGCGGTCCGAAAAATGCTCAGGTTGCATATTCACTTAATCCAGATCTCCAAGCTATTAGCTTTGAGTCATTTGAAGCTAGTGAAGCTTGGCCTCGCTTCTACAACATCCAATGGAGCTCACAGGATGCCCCAAAGGAGAAACAGGTAAAACCTCCCTAGGTGCAGTGAGCCCTGAATGAATTAATGACACGTTAGGGAAGAGAAGACATGCCCAGCAGGCAGCCGGATTGAGTGATGGGTCTGCAGATGAGGACAGTAGTTTCTGCACTGGAAACAGATGAAAGGGGGCTAATAAATATCATGTATTAATATGGCACACAGACTCCCAACTAATGCAGTAAATGTGACGGGCAGATGGAGGAAAACGAGAGAGGGAGAGAGATGGAGCGAGGAGGAGGGCTGTGTAAACATGGTTCAGCTCTAATGCTGCTCATTGGGTGGAAATGGAGCGTCTCTATTTTCCTCTCTTCTCACTCTCTCTTCCTGTCTTTTTCTTTCTCAAGCCAAAGTTTTCCTAATGCAGACTATCCTTGCTTAGCAAACTCCGCATTTTATTGTAGCATAATTCTAGCGCATACATCCGTCAACACAACTACAAAAACATACAGCTCATGAATAACGCACAAGAAGAAACCGCCTGGAGTCGACTGAATGTCGTATTTTCTATACATGATGGGGCATGGGAACGTAAGGGGTGGATATGGCCCAGCAGTGGCACAGGGAGCGATTCAGCAACTGTTTTATTCAGCCTCGCAGCATCACCGCAGTTAGTTTGCCTTTCAAAAAACGTCTTGGATATTATTCAGTGGTAGAGTTCTTTATTACTGTCAATGTCTCATTTACATTTTCAGTCTCTCTCTTTTTCACTTTCGTCCCCCTTCTTCTTCACACACAATATAAGTTTTATTATTATTTTTGTTTATCTTTTGCATCACGCTCCGTCACAAAGAACTTCACACTGTTTATCATTTTCTGTACACACACACAAAAAACACTGGTTCAATGCAGAGCTGTGTTGATGTATGAAATTGGCATATGAAATGGTTTTATTATATTTGAAAAATTTGTTTGTTAGCAACATTGACATTTCGTTACAAATGCTAATGATATAAACCAAAAAATTTAATAAATAAAGGCGTCACTTATACAACACAATGTAACTCCTAGTCAATCACACCTCTGTGAAATCAAAGCGCTCACTTAGGAAGCAACACTGATTGACAATCAGTTTCTCATGCTGTTGTGTGAATGGAACAGACAACAGGTGGATGTTATAGGCAATTAGCAAGACACCCTCGATAAAGAAGTGCTTCTGCAGGTGGTGACCACAGACCACTTCTCAGTCCCTATGTTTCTGGCTGTTGTTTCGATCACTTTTGAATGCTGGTAGCATGAGAGTCTACAACCCACACAAGTGGCTCAGGAAGTGCAGCTCATCCAGGATGGCACATCAATGCGAGCTGTGGCAAGATGGTTTGCTGTGTCTGTCAGCGTAGTCTACAGAGCATGGAAACGCTACCAGGAGACAGGCCAGTACATCAGGAGTGGTGGAGGAGGCCGTAGGAGGGCAACAACCCAGCAGCAGGACCGCTACCTTTGTGCAAGGAGAAACAGGAGGAGCACTGCCGGAGCCCTGCAAAATGACCTCCAGCAGGCCACAAATGTGCATGTGTCTGCTCAAACGGTCAGAAACAGACTCCATGAGCGAGGTATGAGGTACGATGTCCACAGGTGGGGGTTGTGCTTACAGCCCAACACCGTGCAGGACGTTAGGTATTTGCCTGAGAACACCAAGACTGGCAAACTCGCCACTGGCACCCTGTGCTCTTCACAGATGAAAGCAGGTTCACACTGAGCACACGTGACAGAGTCTGGAGACGCCGCGGAGAACGTTCTGTTGCCTGCAACATATTTCAGCATGACCAGTTTGGCGGTGGGTCAGTAATGGTGTGGGGTGGCATTTCTTTGCCACAGCCCTTCATGCGCTCGCCAGAGGTAGCCTGACTGCCATTAGGTACCGAGATGAGATCCTCAGACCCCTTGTGAGACCATATGCAGGTGTGGTTGGCCTTGGGTTCCTCCTAATGCAAGACAATGCTAGCCTCATGTGGCTGGAGTGTGTCAGAAGTTCCTGCGAGACGAAGGCATTGATGCTATGGACTGGCCCACCCGTTCCCCAGACCTGAATCCAATTGAGCATCATGTCTCGCTCCATCCACCAACAGCACGTTGCACAAAAGACTGTCCAAGAGTAGGCGGATGCTTTAGTCCAGGTCTGGGAGAAGATACCTCAGGAGACCATCCTCATCAGGAGCATGCCCAGGCATTGTAGGAAGGTCATACAGGCACGTGGAGACCACACACACTACTGAGCCTCATTTTGACTTGGTTTGAGGACATTACATCAAAGCCTGTAGTATGTTTTTCCACTTCAATTTTGAGTGTGACTCCAAATCCAGACCTTCATGGCTTAATAAATTTGATTTCCATTAATCATTTTTGTGTGATTTGTGTGTCAGCACATTCAACTATGTAAAAAACAAAGTATTTAATTAAAATATTTCATTCATTCAGATCTAGGATGTGTTATTTTAGTGTTCCTTTTATTTATTTATTTTTGAGCAGTGTATATATAAAAATGATTTGCAGCAATTCATTTCCAAAACATTTGATGTTTTTTATCAGAACTTATGATACATAGTATACTTAATACGCCATTAATTATTTTGTACTACATGGTGTCATTACTTAAATGAACAGTGTGGTCACAGCAAACCAATTTCCAGATGAATGATTCTTTTGAGCGGGTTGCACAGTGCATCAAAAACACCTCTGAATCTATCGAAGCAGTTACAGAACTCTCCTCCAGGGGGAGCCTCCAACTTAGGTTACTTGGGGCTCTGCTAACAGAAATAACTGTTAGAAGAGAAGTCACACATCATTTTTAAAGGCAAAGACTTTTTTACTGCTCTAAAAAATTCATTTATTTGGTATCTGTAAACAGTTACTTCAGGGTTACTTCATCTTAAAAGCTGTCATTAATTATTCACTCACGTCATTCCAAACCCGCAGATCTTCTCATCCATCTTTAAAATACAAATAAAGATGCATTAAACCTGAGAGATGTTGACTTAGATGTACTCCGTGTACGTGACTTGATCAGCGTGTATAGGTAAATAAAAGCAAGCCGAAATTAAATCTCTTCATCCGAAATCTCTTAGGGTTCATTAATAATATTTTCGCGTTTCATCAAAGTTTTAATGGCTTTTAAACAACATGAAAGTAACGGATGACAGAAGTAAAAAAATGTAAAAAATGTATTAATGATGAATGATTCAAATATTCCAGGGGTCATTTTATAAAAATAATTAATCTGTTAGCAATTCTTGCTTATTTTCATTTAATATAGTTAGGGCTAATCATTACACTGCATTTATGACACTTCTGCCCCTCATTAAAATGTCTTTGACAATAATTACATCTATTCCTTTCTCTGTTGACTTTCTTAAATGATCTCATCACTTCGTGCCAGACTGTTAAGGGCAGTAAAAAAGGACAGTGTCTTATTTCTATTTTGTTTCTTAAGAAGCACTAAAAGAATCATTAGTGTAATTAACAGAGCACGGTTTCCTGGCTGACAAGACTTATTAATGACAAATAATAAATTCATTGATGAAGCTTTTGTGAAAAGACAGTTCTAAACTTCTAAATAAACAGGATATGTCAATATTTGTATTAGATTACAAATAAGCATTTTATCACAGCGTGGTACTGCGCTCTAAAACACTTGTCTAAACACAACAGGCTTTTCCCAAGTCCTGGCATACACACCACATCCACTTCATGACCTCATCAATGAGTGTGTGTATGTTAGCTTGACTCCCTCTGTCTCTCTGGCACACACAGGGAACTGTGCAATCCAATTACAGCCACACTGGCATCCACAGGCCTTGGCACGCTACGTGTGTGTGTGTGTGAGAGAGAGTGTTTTCTGTGTATCCCTGCGTCAGACTCTTAAGGTCAGTGTGTCTGGCTGTGTGTGTTTGCCAGGCATCAGGCAGACGGTGACCCCTCGACCCCTCGTGCTCGTTATGGAGTCCAGACTCAATCTCTTGTTAGCCGCTATCGCCTGGCACTAACCGTTCCTGAGCTCTGGCCCCGCTGCCTCACCACCAGAGCGGATATTTTTATCCGGCTCGCCCGCTCTCCTGCCCTTTCCCCGTCTCTTTCTCTCTCTCAAGCACTCAACCCCATTCCACCTCCCTCACAACCACTCACCTCTCCAGCTGCACGTCAGTCCAATTTGGGTCATCCTGCCCCGAGCCGGGCCCTCGTAACCGCGCAGCACGGCTACATTAGCGCATACGCAAGAGCACGGATTGGAAATCAGGATAATGGCAGCTCCCCCTGAGACCGAAGACGTCCACGCGGGAGCGTGACAGAAGGCCTAGAGCGACTCGAGAGTGACAGAGCGTCTGGCGGCCATGTTGGAGACTGAGGCTCTGAGGCGAGATGATAGATAAAAGGTGAAAACGCTATTAACGCCTCGAGATGGAGGCTGTGTTTGCTCACTTCGAGAGGGAGAGGGGAGCTGCACTTCTTCTGTCACTGCCCATATAAAAGGGGAGGAATCAAGTGTCTCTGACCTACGGTGATATTTCGTCAGATACTACAAGAAAGAGAGCGTGTATGTGTGTGGCAAAAAAGAGAAAAAGCCAGATGAGAGCATGAAAGAGCAGAGAAACAGAGAGAGAGAGCAGAAAGATGTGGAGAGCGAGGGGAGCAGCAGGAGGACTTGTCAGAGAAGTAATACAGCTCTATTCATGTCATGCAGCCGTGGCAGGACTTTTCGGCCTCTTTCCGCACGCTGGGGCATCACTTATGTGAACACAGCAAGTCCAAAAAAAGAGAGTCATGTCTGGGCTGTCGGAGGGTTTCTTTTAAAGCAAGCTTCTTGGTCTCTCTTGGGCATCCTTACCGCTCATGTTAATGTCAAAATCTTGTTCTTCCGAGCGGAGCTGCATAAGCAGACATGGCATGCTGCCGCTTATATTTCTTGCCCGACATTACAAGACTTTAACAAAATGCTGCCTCGCACTACAGCGGCCGTTCACTTCGCAGTGCGCCCTGGGAACAGTTGTGCCCCGCTTGACCTGTCTAGTTTAACAACTGTCATTTTTGTTGTACCTTTTCCACTCTATCTGTGTCTTTTAACCTCTGCTTCTCTGAATACTTAGCCTTCTCTGTCACTGGACACCTACTGACATATTAGACTTGACATCTACGGTCTCTACCACGAGGATAAAACCAACCTTGTGGTTTAGAGGGTTTGTTGTCTGCCTGTAGCATTACCCAGGGACAGTGACCCTAACAGTGATGCGCGGGTCAATGTGTAAACAACCCGAACCCGACCGACGTTGTCAAATTACCCGCCCACAACTCGGAACGCAAAAAAAAGAGAAAATATTGTACCCGACCCGCTTCCTGATCCGCATTTTTTTTTCCAAATGGTGCGCTTGCTGACGTGCTGCGCTCAGAGCTCGTGGTGCGGCGGCGAGAGCAGGCAGTTCCTCAAGGCGACCCATCGTTTTCCATTTCAGCTGTCTAGATGCATATTACTGATGAATGCGATGTTTATGTTTCGACTGCAGGTCAAAGAGAGAGAGAAAGCCCACTTTTGGAAAAGTGTGAAAGCCCTTAGGAGCGCAAACTGTTCCTTTTCTGAATGCTGATATAGCCTAGTGTTAATAACGCTCAGCATTCAAAAGGTAGCCTACACATGACAAAGCCAGCACTTTGGTCATCATCTTTCATTATTTC
>JAUMHQ010000059.1:2228082-2239219 GCA_032361165.1 Enteromius paludinosus
CAGCATCAACTACATTAAAGAGAATCGCTTTATTTAAAGTGAATAAAATTCCCTACTTACTGGAGTTCAACAACTACAGACTTAATGTACAGAGACGCAGTCACAAACCTGACTTGCAGGTGTTAGTAGGTAGGTGAGATGAACTGGGATAGGCAGTGGGCCAAACCACTGTGAGGAAGGGGAGGGGGAGCTCAACTATTTTGAAATGCATTTTCCACTTACACAATAATTTTTAGGTATGCGTACATATATTTTTCACAATAGACAGTGCGATTTTTTTTTCATTATGATTTTAGGGGTGGACAACCCTCAGATGGGGGGGGACCAGGATTTACGCCCATGACTAATATACATTTTTATGTAACTGAATTTAAAAAATCTGTGACCGGTCTTAAAGAAAGATTTAGCTGACTAACTTTTAAGACTAGTCTTATCCTTTTATTCCCCTAGTCTTTGTTGTGAAAAACAGCCGATAACATTCATCTCGCACCATAATGACCTACTCACATTAACGAAGCATTAATGATGTTGATGTTGCCAGATCAAATCCTCGTAAAGTTACATTCTCTCAAAGTTCGTAACCCTCGAGTATGCAAGACGCGCCGGAAGTTAAGTCGTGACGTTGCAGAGAAAACGCGTTCGCATGTAAAGTGGAAGTGAATGTAAAATCTCTCGTCAAAATCCTTTATTTGTTGTTTTTTTTAAAAACGAGGTTGCTATGTTTTATGTTTTGTATTGTTATGTATGTGTATAAATGGTGCGTTGCATACAATATCACCTCCTTGCATGTAAAGTTAATACTATTTGTACTTAGCCTTTGGTATCTTGGCATAAAAAAAAAAGTGGATGCGAATGAATGTTAAGAATTGTTTGGGGGGGGGGACGTGATGATGTCACGTCATCAATATCATGTTTTTGTGACTACTACGCGTGATGGGAAATATAGGATAGCTTAGATCCAGATGAGACGTTAGTGGCGGAACAGATATTCAGCCAAGGGCTGCTTTCCATGCTACATTGATGGTTGTCTGATATGCATTGCTACATGTAGCAATCCCTTTCTTATAGCTGCTCAACAAGACTTTGGAAAATGTCTCCCTTTCAATTCAACGAGTTAACATTTTTATTTAGGCTAATGGCCTTGCCCACAAATAGCCTAATTTGTTGGAATTTGAAAGGAAATTCAACAAAGTTGACTTATGGAGAAAGTTGATGTAATATACTTAACATAAAATATGTATTACATATTATATATAGAAAAGCATATCTATTTCAAACCATTCTGAGTGGATGGCAAGCTGCGGCCTACATGTTCATGATGAAAGTCAATGCATTCAATTAATAAATAAACATTTTATTCATATACTTATATCATGTTTATACAGTACTATCAAAATTGAAGACTTGCACAATTTTATCACAAAATCTATATTTATTTCCAAATGATGTAAAGATGTTATTCATTAGCCTACGTTTTAATTAAAGTTTAGCATTATGTAACATTCTGGGGTACTTTGTAAGGCTTTTTATTTCTTTTTGAACGCAGACTGGATATATCTATTGCACGTTTTGAAGTAAATCATATAATTAATTTAGGTCGTATGAGTTCAACTGGGGAATAAAGGTAACCACTCTCAGAGACAGCAATGATTTTTAACAGAGATTAAAGCTTTAGATTTTGAGAGCTCAAACATTTCTTATTAAAGTCTTACAAAGCCCAATTATCCATGCAATCCAAATTAATTTAATCGCCAATTCTATTTAGCACAAAATTCTCGCAAAGCCTAATTATCTACGCCATCCACATTCACTGAACGTCAACAATTGTCTAATTCGCTGACGTTTTATTTTGAACCCAGGAAACTGCAGGAGAAAAGCCTGAGACACCGTTGAGAAACTCCCTGAGCAAAACCACGGCCGATAAACCGCTCCTCTGGGTCATTAATGGCATACAAGCCCATTTTAGGAAAATGATTACGCAATAAAGATGACCGCAGAAGCCTATAAGGCTGTTTTTTAAGTGTTTTTCTTTCTCTCCCCTGTGTTCCCCTTCACACCTAAATCACATTACACCAATGAGAGGATTGTAGCACGACATAAGCGTTCCCAGGCCAATAATACGGCCGTCGCCCCTGCATCACCTGTAACTGTGTGGAAACCTCATGGGGGCAATCACTACCAGATTTCGCGAGTTTTCATAAAAATGAAATTGTAGCCAAAAGGCAATGGTTGCTTTGGCAACTGAATGGCATTAAGGAAAACGTACAGAAGGATCTAAAGAAAAGCAATAAAAGAGAAAGAGAGATACAGTCTGAAATAACCAACACAAGAAAAGGTATTTCTGTGCACTTAAAGAACACATTCATTTCTCTACTGGCAACGGTTGGTGACTGTAAAAGCCACTGTTTACTTTAGAGGAGATGAAATACCAGGAAGAAGAGATTGATGGTAGAGTGGAAAGAAAAATAAAGAACATTAAATGGTTTCTCTATATCTCATTCAGTTGCACGTTCAGTGGAAGTCCACAAAACTCGATGCATTCGATAATAAACACACACACACACACACACACTAAAGAGAAGCCAAGAATGCATTGTAAAGTTTTTTGTGTGTTTTTTAATCAACATTTCTTCAAAGGAATGTATTAGTTGTTTAACCCTTTTAAAGGCATGTATGCAGGAGGGAAAACAAGAGAGGGCTCGTGAGGGGATTGGAGGGATGGACACAGAAAAGAAAACAGCACACACAAACATGGTGTTTTACAAACGTCTGAACACATCACTGGAGAGGAATGGAGGTCTTTAAAGTGGCCGCCACCCGCTGGCTATTGGCACAGAGAAACACGTACACACAACTGAAGCGTTCTCTAAAAAAATACACACTTTGTGGTTCGTCCCCCGCTTGCGTCTGCGTACAGAATACTGGTCCCAGCGTTCGTGGCGAAAGCAAGTGCACAAAGAACCGCTCGACGTGAGAGACAGAAGATGGACCTTTCTGAGGCCAGATGTTCGATAAACGAGACCTAAAAAGGGGAGGGTGGTGAGCAGTTTGTGTCTCCTCTGTGGTCCGTCTTCAAACGTTGTCCACGTGTGTTTCGGACATACGCACACCTGCACGCACACACACGTTCTCAAGTCCATGTGCACAGGGTCATGGCTTACGCTGATTGTTTTAGTAAATGCAACAGAATTTGAACGGAAATCGAACGCTTAAATATGTATGAAACAGCCCACGAAATACAACAGCGCCGAACAAACGTAACACCTCCACATTTTAGGCAACTCGATATTGAAGTAACAAAATCCAAATTGGCGTGTAAGAAGAAAACATCAACGTGACAGGAAAACAATGTCATTTTTCTTTTTTTCCTTGATGCACCAGAGTGATACAAAACTAAATGCTTTTGAGAGACAAAGATTGAAGCTTTCTAGGCAGATTGTTTGAATCCCAACGTCACTCATAAATCACATCTGCAACATAAGACCACCGACATATTTGGGTATGAGCGGCCTGTTATTATGTGCGTGTATGCGGTGTATTTCTTAGCGATAACATTCTTTTTACACGCATACAAAACACACTGTGGCAATGGCAGTGAAACAGAACGCAATTTGCACTCCAAAGGCCAGAAATATAGTCCATGCAAGGACGCGGACGCTAATGCTCGGGTTAACACATCGTGCAAGAACGACTACAAAATGTACAAATTGATAAATAGTTCCCCACACATTGCATGTGGCTTCATACGTACTATTTACTACTAGTTTCCAGACTAGCATTAAATGACCACAAATTAGGCATTTGTTCTCAGAATGTATTCATTAGCACCTTGTTTTAGTTTATTGGCAGCCATGTTGAACTACTTTGTTCCCTTACTGTAGTCAAATTGTGGATTTGACTAAAACAACAGAGCTAATTAACAAAACATGGCTACTAATGTATTAATTCTTCATTTGAGCCAACGATATCCTGTTTTGCCACCACATGTCATGTAGCTACTGTTAGCGCAATATAGCTATCGTTAGCTATATTAGCTATATAGCTATTTTCTCTGCTAATTAGCTGAAGTTAGCCTGCCATTTTGAATTCAGCCTCTTAGCTAGAATTTCTAAATAGCATGTTATATGACAGATATAGCATACTATTTAAAATCCAGCCACTGAACGACTGAAGCTAACTGGTTTTTGTGAGAGTCTTTGCCAAACTGCTAATCTGCCATGTCAGAGAAAACTGAGCACGGTTCATGCTGATATGTGCTGAGAATGCGACTGAGTTCTGTCACGTTACAGAAAGCAACGACGTGTAGTTGGAAGCGTTTGCGTTCACAGACTTGCATGGAGTGCATTTCAGGCCTAAGAGAGAGATTTTCATTGGCACTAACAGAGATATACACACAGCTAGTTACAAAGCTGCATGATTGTGTGTGTGTGTGTGTGTGTGTGTGTGAGAGAGAGAGAGAGAATGTGAAAGAACAATGCTAATCACGGCATTTGTTGAGGTAACCAGCATATATTCCCAATCAGAATGGCTTTTGATTTTGTTTTGGAGTTTCTGTGCATGTGTGATGAAAACCATGGCCGTCGAGTCTTTCTCCGTATGTGTGTGTGTGCGAACATGTCTACTAAATTGAGACGTGTCCGATACTCAAGAATTCGAGTCTAGAAATATTTCCACTTCACTTCATGTGAACAAAAAAGAGCACTGTGTGTCTGTAAAAGAGTAATCCTGTGTTGTCCATCGGAGAGAATGAGTTTCTTTCTTCCTCTCATCTGTGTCTTTGTAGCTCAGAAGACCATCAGGCCCAAATCTGCCTCTTCCACCTCTTCAGACGAGTTTATTAAAAACCTTTCCATCCCTCTCGCTCTCTCACTTTTCTCCCTCAATCATCTTTCGGCTTTCCTTCTCTCCCCCCACCTCCCCCTCCCTCTATTTTTTTTTCTTTTAATGTGTGATTCTTCCATAGTTTCACAGTCTTCCTAGAAGTTTCCCCGCTCGTGCGTTTGCTTTCCCAACAGACGGTGTGCGCATTCTTTTCTCTTTATTTCACCCCCATCCAATTCTTCCCTCCTTTCTGGATTTTTCCCCTTTTTTTTCCAAGCGTCTTTAAAAATAATAATGAAAAAACCTTCTCGGATTGTTCTACCTCAACACATTCACAAACGAGGTCTAGCTTCAAAACTACATCAGAGTACAAGGAGCTATAAAAATATATGTGTAGAGCGGAGGAGACTCCTGGGAAAGAGGAAAATGAGGGGGAACCAAACAAACTCGGATTCAGCAACGGAATGAAAACGTTAAATTAATTTACAACTCAAAAAGGAGAAGAAACAAGGTCAGCATGTCATAAAAAAACAGGGAAAGAAAAATTAGGCCTAGCAAACTGTAACTTTACATGAAAAAAAATCTAAAAATTATTTTACTGAGTATTCATATATAATTATAATCTATGTTGAAAGCGATAAAAAAACTTTTTTGATGTTCGCTCATATTTTTGTGTTTTGGTTTTGAAACAGTCTAACAAACACACGCGCCCATGCTCACGCTAACACTGTACTCAAACACGCACTCATCCGCACACAAAAACACTCGCGAGTTGTACTGAAGCACGCCGGTCGCAACGTGTGCGACAGCAGTGTGGGAATATTTATCCTACACACTCACAAAATACACACGTTATTAAAATATACAAGATTCTCCACGCCACTACAACTCCACCAATCAAACACATGGGTCCTAGATCACGTGACTGCAGCCCTGTGTGGCGATTGGCGGAATCGATGGCCCCTCCCCCTTTCGAAGGAGTTGAACACAAACTAGACTGCTATTTGTGAGTAAATGTAGCATTCGAAGTCAAAGTTCACATGTTGCCTTTGTAAGTTTGGACAAGTTGAGTTCTCTTTTCTTTTTTTTGAGTCTTTCTGCAAGTACATCAGAAAAAGTTTTGATGCTTGTGCTCTGGAATGGCCCCCCATAAGGAGTTCATGCTTTTTTTCAGTTGGCTGAATCTCTCCAGGAGGTCTTCTCTAGCTTTAAGAACTTTTTTCCCATGTGGGACGTCAAAGAGAGGGAGGCCCTCACATCAGGACAACCTCTCTCTAACAAAAGGCCGAAGTTGGGTGAGTTGCGAGGAATGGTTACAACACACAGACACACTCGACGGTGTGTCGGAGAAATGCGTGTGAAGGTAAAAGGATCTGATCTAGGGGGATGCAGATTGTGGGGGCGGGCTAGGGGCGTGGTTTAGGTAGTCGTTTAAGGTGGGTGTGGTCTTAGCAGATGTTGTCGTAAGGTCGTCTCCGGTTCTCATACTTTATAGTAGATGTTGGCAGGGCTCTGAGGGGGCATCTCCTGTACGATGTAGACCGGATGGCCGTAATCCCCGCTCACTTTCTCGTAGTGCGGGCAGTAGGCGGAGTCAGAAGTCCGCAGTGGGATGATGATGTCGCTAGGCTCCGAGCCGTTGTTGTTGCCGCCTCCCATGCCCCCGCCGCAGCCCCGTTTGGGCGAGGTCAGGGAGGAGAGGGAGAGCGGAGGGTGGTGCGATTCGGAGTGCTTGGCGTGCCGGCGTCGGTAGCACACCACGCAGATCACGGCTGTTACGAGCAGCAGGAAAGCCGAACCGCCGGCAGCACCTGCGATAACGGCGATATTGGAGGGGGGAAGGGGGCCATTTTCACCACCAGGTCCTCTAGGGGGAATTCTGGGATGTGTGTTGTTCCCAGCACCTGCAAAACAGAGAAGAATCTGATCAGCTCAACAGATATATAAAAAGACACTAAGTATATCTTCTCCATTTTTTTTGAGTCTTTTTAACCTAAATGTATTTATTTCAAAATTTCAAGAAAATAATATAAATAGTTAAATTTGCAATAATTCAATACAATTAAGTAATCATTCAAGGATGCAACTCCAAAAAAAAAAAAGGTCCACTAACATTATTTTGCAAGCGTAAAGTGTTCTTTTCTTTCTACATGTTATCTTTTTATCAATGTTTTTCAGGAAGTGTTTTCAGTGTTTATTTTCATGAAAAAATATTGAAATCAGTTGCTTCAAAAATTGTTGTAAATCTATGCAAAACTAATTAATTAGTAATTAATAGCAATTCAAATTCCAAAGAAATAATCAATTATGATTTATTTTTGTCATAATAATAATATAGCTTTAATATAATATTTGCATACTTACTGTATATATATATATGCACACACTCACTCACACATACGTACATACACAAAGACCACATTAAACAGTGACAAGCCAAACTTTATGGTTTAGACACTAAATCCATCAAAAAATCCGTCAAAAATCAAGTTTTTCTTGCTTATAATCACATTTCTCTACAATCAGCTTACTGTGATAGGCGCTAAAATGATGAAGTGTGTCATATATTGCTTCTTTGAACAAACTTGGACATTAGATTAGTTCACATAAGTCCCTTAAATTGACGTTAAACATGTAGCTTTCTAAAGTTCAGGGCTTTTGTCAGGGAAACTTTTCCCGAGTCTTTCTGGATTGCATGTGGTGATGACACCCATTAGTGAGATGACCACCTTTAACTTGTTCCCGTATTGGAGCGCGGACTCAGAGAAGTGCCCTCTGACACATACATGAGTATTAGTCTGATGTAGCGGGTTCATTAGCGCTGCCACATCCTGCCCTCTAGCATCGCCTTTCTCCGTCTACCTCGTCATCTGATGGGCTAGTTAATGACTTTAACCAATCAAATGGAACAAATTAAATGGGCCCAGTCATCTAACCCTTTGATTGGCTTGTTCACGTCCTTAACAGATCAGACTGAACCAATTAGAGCCCTCTGTGTTCACTCAAACTGTCAGAAATCTGAATAAAGTTCGGAGGATGTTGCAAAGTACTGGACTTTTTCTCTGAACTCGCTGACCAGTGACTCACATCACAATGAGTCAAGGTGGATTGGGTTTCCGCAAACATGCACGTTTTGGCACTGGCGTAAAACATGCGGTGTAAACCTGCGGTCAGCCACTGCGGTTTGGCAACGGAGACGCGAACCGCAACCATCAGACCATTGAGTTGGAAAATAAAGATGAGGAGGTGAGTATTTGGGCTCGGCGTTAAGACCTGTTCACAACAACAACCAAATGTCAAAGTGACACATCTCAGACAAAAGGTCTATTCAAAATAAGAGTAAATTGGAAAAACCTTCCACAATCAGTCAAAGTGTAATCTCCAGTATGCATAGTTTCATAGAAGTGCTCTGTTTTTTAACTCAGAGTCTCTTTTGAGTGAATATCCAAGCTGAATATTCCCCTCTCTGCGTGAACTGGCCTTTACAGTACTTGCAGACGAGGCTACACCATGAATTATTCTTAATATAGCAACTTTTTTTTGCTGCTGGAAGTTGTTTATCGTTCTTTTCTTCTTTTTTTTTTTTTGCCCTAAAAGCTGTTAAACACTCCGAAGACACACCAGGGAGCAGCAGCTCTGAATGTTCTTCTCTGTAATAAAAAACCTTTTTTACACATGAAACATGAGCTGTGGTTTATGTGCTGCAGGTTTAAACACTGGAATGGTGTATTTAGCCTCTTCTATGAACAACAGCTGAGAGAGCATTTTAATAGATGTGGGATCTATGAGGCTATATTAGTCATTTATCTTTACATAACGGGATTACGGCGAGTGGGAGGCATTTCGCAGGGGAAATGAAAGCCAATCTAAATGCTGTGGCTTGATTGGGCTCTTTAAGACAAGGAAGCCGAGGAAGTACAAAACCACACGATAAGAGATGTGCTAGATAACAACCACATGGTCATTCTCAAAGGTGGATCGCCTTACTATAAAAGACTTTCTGGGTTATTAAAGGGGCACTTCAAACAAAAATGGAAACCTTACATGCAGGACTTACTTTCTTGTGTAAAAAAAAAAAAGTGATATCTCGCACAATATCCAAGCTGCTCCTTGATGAAAAAAAGCATATGCTGGTTAGGTGGGTTTTGTGGCATGGATGCTGGTTTGAGCTGGTTGAACCAGTTTAGGTTCAGCACATGACCAGCTAAAACCAGCTTATGACACGTAAAGGACCAGCATCCAAGCTTCAAAACCTTCTTTTTAATGCTTGGGTAATGTTAGCTTTACACCTGGGATTTAAAATCTGGGCTTGAGTAAGGCTAGAGATTTATTTGATCGTGAAAACATGCTCAGTTTTCAGGAATTAAGGCAGAAGTTTGATTTATATAAAATTCATCTAATATTTTATAAAAAAAAAAAATTATTAACAAGACATAACATAATTCCCCTCTCCTACCAGATCTGAGTTTTTGGGAAAAAGGTTTATCCATGGTTTTGAAACAAAATGCTCCCATATGTCCTAAACTGTGTACACTGAATATTTTCCCTGTAACAAGTAGTTTTACTAGCTCTGATAAGACATTTGTAATATTATAAGCAAAATGTATAATAGCTCGTCACTTTTTGAGTGAGCAACGGACTGCTATTTAAGTGAGTTTGACCATGTAAATCTTGCCCTCTGTTGCTAAAGCAGGTTTTTTTTTGCAACATGTAAGAACCAGTGGTGTTCGGTGACATCAAATTTCCTTGAAATGCCAACCGAAATGGATTTTCATAGAAAAACAACTTGACACAGTCACTTCTGGCTTGTTGACTGCATTTGAAACATTTTCTTTAAAGCTGTATTGAGCGAAGTGCTTTACATATTGAGCTGAACTGAATCAAACGTACATTTCGGTGTTTGCACAAGCCTTCTTGTGAACTGAAATATAGTTTTATGGCGTATGCAAACTAGCAAAATATTCAGATTTTGTGTTCCACAGCATAGAACATTGCTGATTTTGGATGAACTATTCCTTAAAGAAGGGAAGCTATAGCTCACTGGCAATGGGAAGCACAGATTGGAAAGGTACAACGGGTTTGATTACACACACACATTAAATACAAGACATGGAACAAATGACCATTGTGCTTACTTAGCCGGACATAGCTGATGTTTCAGCACGTGTATATGTGTGTGTGCGGCTGTGATCTCTACGGGAGACAATGAGAGCCCCTGCCGAGCACGGGAACGGTCGGAAATACAGGGATCTGACTGCAGGCGCTCTCAATTGGCCCATCATTATTCTTGACACAATTCCTCTCGCTTTCTCTCTCCATCCCTCACTCCTTTCCTCCACCTCCTCCTTCGCTCCGTGTCTCTATGACTGTCCGTGTTATTGCGCTCATAATGACCTGCGGCCCCCCAAACCCACCTACATCCTCCACCACTGCAAGTGATGATAGACAGGCAGTCAAGATAGACACAGGAATATAGACATGTACACAGATAGACAGACAGACAGATAGATAGATAGATAGATAGATTTTGTTTTTGTCTTTGTATGTCAGAGAGAAAACAGAATAGGACACAAGGCACCAGTCACAAATGTCAAACCCGTGCAAACAAAGAGTGTAAGTAATTTTCTCTTTCTATCATCCTACACTAATCATCCTCCTCTCCCTCCCATTTTCTGTGTCTTTCTTCCTCTCAGGACCAACTAAACCCAAGCCGCTAAACTAATGGCATTAATAAGTCTCCGAAACGATGGCTCTCTCCTCCTCTCATCCTTTATCTTTCCCCGTGCGGCCATTAACCTCACCGCATTCTGTCTCCAGTTCGTGGCTCCAGGGCCTCCGTAGAAGACGGCGAACGGTGGAAAAGAGCAGAAAAAACGAGGGAACGCGAGGAGGAGAGAACAAACAGAAGGGTGGAATATATCAAAACGCCTGTTTCTCTCCATCCATCTGTCGCTTCCTTCCCTTGTTCCTTTAGTTAGTTCTGTTCTTTTATTAATGCTGTGTCTGTGTGGGATGAGCCATGTCCTCATGATACCGAAGGCAGCTGTGTTTACCTGAATTCGGGCTGTTGTTACGGTCCGCGGGGTCAGGTTTGGGAGACTTGGCCGGCAGACCATATGGACCTATGGACACATGATTGAGAAACCGTTCAGTGATAATAACGGTTCAGTAAACCTGCACAAAACACACAGCAACAAAAACAAACATGCTACCTTATCACAACCTTGTAAGCATAAACCGTAATTTAAAGGTGCCATAGAATGCATTGAGAGAATATTTTAAATTGTTCTCTGATATGTACATAGAAGGTATGTAG
>JAUMHQ010000059.1:2293076-2306935 GCA_032361165.1 Enteromius paludinosus
ACCTGTAAAACCGTTTCTGGGCATTTTTTCCCCTTACCTAAGCTACATACCTTCTATGTACATATCAGACAACAATTGAAAATATTCTCTCAATGCATTCTATGGCACCTTTAATATAAAAATCAAGCAAACAAAAAATATTGAAAATAAAACTAAAAACGCAAATAAAACATTTTAAATGGTAGTGAATGTTTCCTGTATATACATAATTTGCCTCACTGTTCATTATGTAATGCGCCAATATTAAACTGAAAATTAAATATTACAAATATTAAAAACAGAATGACATAAATATGTTTATTTAAAAATTAAATATATCCAATATTAATCATTTGAACTTCAATATTAGCTTAGAACTTACATAGAACTAAATAAATATTATGCATCCGTTTAAAAAGAGATGTACTGAATCTTCTTGGGTGTTCCATGAAGAAATAAAAGTCAGATGTGTTTTGAGTGGCATGAGGGTGAGGAATTGCTGACAGAAAGTTCATTTTTGGCTGAACACTGATTCAGCACTGATTACAACTGTTGATGGTAGTAATTGTAGTCTCCGTCATTTGCTTTGCCCATGTTAAAAGCGATCAATGACAATAGCAGGAAACAGTGCTGCTGCTGGGACTGGTTTATGTTTCCTAACATGACGGATTCTTCGAGCTGAAGTGTGCGAAGGAGCCGTGGGAGGGCTATGCGTTCTCGTTAGGCTGGAGCGGGGCCCTAGTGCTGTCACCAACTGTGAGTACTGTGTTCTGCTTTCTATAAGGGAAGACGTGTGTGTGTGTGTGTGTGTGTGTGTGTGGAGGCAGGAAGCCTTGCAGGGTCGTGATCCATTGACCATCTCTCACACTCTGTAAGTAGGTCACGTCAAACCCCAGGCCCCCTAACTGACAATTACAAACTGTCACACATATACACACGCTAGGGCATTTTGGTCATTTAGTCTACTCAAGCACTCCACTGATAAATCAACTGATTATTCGAGAGGAGTGGATGGGGAGGGAGGAGACATCTGGGCTATTTTTGCTAATTTTGTTCCTTGATCCATAAATGAAATGATACATTAGTACAATAAAAATACAATACAGGAGCCTGAAGAGAAGAAGAAGAACATTCTTCTAATCTTGCAACAGCATTGTCAGTGGTTGACAGAGAGTTGCTTTTTACCCAAAAAGAGTTCAAAAAAGCCCATTTCGGGCTGTAAATATGGCTTGTATGCTATACTACTCATAATTTGGGGTAAGATATATTTATGTTATTGAAAATATCTCTTATGGACACCAAAGCTGCACTTGTTTGACCAGAAACACAGTAAACAACTGTTTTATATTTTATGATGTTTATGTGTTTCTGTGAAGGCAAGTGTCACATGATCCTTCAAAAATCATTCTAATATACCGGTTTGCTGCTCAAGAAGCATTGCTTTGCATTGCATTGCAACGCTGATATATTTTTCCTGGATTCTCAGAAGAACAGAAAGTTCAAAAGGACAGTGTTTACTTTAAATACGATCATTTTTTAACATTATAAAAGGTCTCTACTGTCTCTTTAATCAATTTAATTCATCCTGCCTAAATAAAGTATTTGTAGCAACTTGTATTTGTTCTTGATAGGTTTCGTTTGCAGTGAACCGATCAGGAGAATTTAAAGGCATTATATGTCCTAACCCACATGCACAGTATTTTTAGCACAGACCTTAACACAAATCATAGGGCCTCAGTCAAAATCAGACAACACTACAACAGCACAGTCGGACGCCATGGAGGACAGGAAAGGTTTGTGCGCACTTTGAATACAACTGCAGATGTCCCCGTTTCCGTTGATAACTGCTGTTCCTCTCCTGTGTTCTTAACTGTGGAGACGACGATGCAAATAAACTCTGGCTCCGTGTGTCTGCCTGCAGCTTCCGTTTACAGCTCCGAGATCAGTCACCTTCGGCCCGAGCAGCGACACTGCCCCCCATTACAGGACCCACAGACCGACCCCAGAACAGACAGAGATATCTGATCCTAATCACAGCGTACAGATGGCCAAACTGACTTCAAACCGTCTGCATCCTCTGATTAATATTGACCGCCTATGATTTTGCCCGCTGGAGAAGCATTATAAAGCTGAAGTGTAGAGTAAACGGTGCTATCTCGCACAGATTTTAGCCCCCAGACCTTTAGATCTGGAATCAGTCATGTAAAACTGGCCTTTCCTTTGTTTCCCATATCAGAGCTGATTCCAGATCAGAAGGCAGACGGAGAGGCAGGGGAAGTCAATAAAAGCAGGCCTGGGTGACATGGGCTAATCTATAGCAGTATGGAGGTTTTTCCTCGGGCTAATTAAGTTTACGATTCATCTAATCAACTCTGGGGAAGGAGGAAGCCTGAAGAGAACAACAAGAAAATTCTTGCAATGGCATTGTCGGTGGTTGCCAGAGTGTTGCTTACTGCCCAAAAAAAGTAAAAAAAAATAAAAAGCCCATTTTTGGTCTGTAAATATGGCTTGCTATTAAAAAATTGGGTTTGGTCATTTTGGGGTTACCAGGGCTGCATTTATTTGATCAGAAATGCTATTTAATAATCCTTCAGAAATCACTCAAATATGCTGAATTGGCATACATTAAACATTTCTTCTTTTATCCAATGATGAAAAAACCTGTGCTGCTTAATGTTTTTGTGTAATCTGTGATAGATATCTATTTTTAGGATTATTTGATGAATAGAAATTTTTTTTAGTACATTTTTTAGTAACTTTTAGTAAATGCAATGCATCCTAGCTGAATATCCACTTGAAAATGTTAAAACAGTAAGTCTAAGAAAGAAAGAAAGAATGAAAGAAAGTCTCATTAGCCAAATCCAGACCTGATGGTATGTGTCTGTGACCCATGCTGGACCTTCAGGCAGCGGGAGAGGATGATCCTGATTAGTAAAGGCGGTCTGTGTGAGAAGTAACCAAAAATCACACACAAACACACAGATGGAAAGCCTCCTGCCCAACGCTCATGTGACCCTTTAAACCTGTGAATGGAATTAGCCGAGAAAGAAAGAGAGTGAAAACAGAAGTGAAGGTCTTAACATCTGTAGCAGCAGGTGGGCACAGACCCTGATCAGCTTTATTACCCTTAAAAGAAAAAAAAAGCAAGACGACAGAGAACGAGCTGAACTGATTCTCTGTTTCATATGCGCTCTGCGTTTGAATATTACGGCTTAAGTGAGGAGGCCCAGTTTCCGAGATCTGTCATCACATACCTGCACACACAAATACACAGACTCAAACAAACACAGAGTGACGAGAGATGATCGGAGTGAGACCACACACACACACACACACACACACACACACTCGTACCGTGCTGCAGGGGTTTAGGAGGCCCGGGGCCCCTGGGGGCCCGCTCTCAGGAACACACCGCTCCCCGCACGTCAGCACGTGTTTATTAAAATCAAACCGTGTGTGTGACGATCCACGTCCTTTCAATTATTTATAAATAGTTTAAATGAACACCCTAACAAGCGTCTGGATGTAGTTCGGCACACAGAAGTGTGTTTGTGTAAACATGTGTTCCTTATATTTGCATCACACAGCCCCTGAACACACTCCTGGCTGTCTCCGCAGGGAAGGCGCCTTTGTTTCCCCATTATATAGCCCCGCGTGTGTGTGTGTGTGTGTCTGGTCCACAGGCAGGCTGCAGTTATTCTGCCACATCAGCTGAGAGCCATTTTCACAGCTCCTGTTGCTGAGAGCTCGTAAAGCCTCCAGCAGACCCTGCACCACACACACAAACACTCACAATTTTCCCTATTTCTCACTGCAGGCTACTGAGAAGATGCTATATAACAGCTCAAATGCTGTTTCACAGCACAACCCTTTATCTAATATATATAGCTTAGAGTTAACCTTATTATAGAAATATTTCTGCTTTTGTTCTAACCAGATACCAAACCATTTATTTTCCAATCACCAATAAAATCCTCTAATATGCATATTAAAATGATTTCTGAAGGACACTGCATTTCGATCAAGTAACTGCAGTCTGGTAGAGCACAGGAGACTCGTGTGTATAGATATGTATTTAACTTCCGTTGACAATTGCACCCTCAAAACATAGATAAGTAGGCCTAAACCCATAAGCTCACACGTATGCATCCTCGCACCCTACACTAACTTAGTGATGCTGCACAAACAGTCCAGCATTCAAACTCTCCGATTAAACCCAAATTTCCCTTGACCAAAGGAGGCGAGGCTTAAATGGATCTGCCCAGTTTAGCACCCTAACACGGATTCAATCGCCTAATCCATACGTGAACATTCTGTGTTTATTTCCACATTCACTTAGCGACTTACAAATTCATGTTTTCTAAACACAATCATGCATGTCAGTGACCTATAGAGATCGAGTCTTATTCTAAACCCTTCTCCCAACGACCTCCCGAATTTCCCTTGTACTTTCCCTCTCGTCTTAAGCCGGAGATCGGTTAACTAGCACTTCTATCCGAGCCCAATTAGCCCTGCGATAAATTAATTATTAAAAATCCAGTGGGGGTAACATTTTTGTTTGAGCGCGAGGGCTGATTCAGGCGTACACACACGCAGACCCTGTGACATTTATGATAACACACAAATCCTTACAGTTACCCACAATCGCTGGTCTGAATTCATTATCGGAAAACCCCCCACAGGTTTGAGCTGGATCTGAATCTCTGAAACGCAATTACAGAAACGCACAGCGATTTAGACAGAAGCACGCGGAAACCTTCTGAACCGCCAGTAACCGTTTGGGATCAAATTACCCTACCAGCATCTCAACATAGTCAATTGGAAGAATTACACGGCCCTAACCGACCCCTAAGAACATCAGTCAGAGATGTGTTTGCTCATCCAGAGAGGGCCGGGTACCAAGGACACACAAACACACTTTGTTTTTCTTGTGTGTAAACAATGTATCAAGGGTTGTGAATGTCAGAAGGTGAAGGACGCTTCCCAGACAAGCCGGCTCACTGAGAAACACCATTACTGTTTACTAAAAAAAACCCTCGAAGTCCTGCTTCGTGCTCAAGAAACCCTTTTTCATCTACGTGCTGCTTAATTAAATATACATTACGGAATTACATTAAACTGCAGTGTCTAAGAACAAACGCAAATTTTGCTTTATAGATTTTTATTTTTTATTTTTTTTACCCCAAGCAGACAATTTCAAGGTGATCTTTGTGCTGGGCTTGCATTTTCTTACGCCTAACTCAAACTGACATTCATGGCTTAGAAGATATTGATTTCTGTACATTTAAGGATGCGCCCCGCTGTTCCTCCCTCTTCTCTCGATCCCTCTTCCCTCCCATCGCTTCTTCGCTCCTCTGACGGCTACACATGTTTCTAATTTCGCACGAGGAGGAGAACGGCAGCGCCATCGCGAGAGGGTGAGATGGAGTAGTAGTAGCGACGGAGTGATGGGAGAGAGCGAGTGAATAAAACATTCTACAGGTGCAGGACCTCATCTTCAAAGCGCTGAGGAGCAGAGGTTCACTGATCCCTATTAAACATACAGCACTGCCAACAATGTAACCTGCGTACAGCTACTTTTAGTGCGAACCGTGCAGACTCCCGTAGCCTGGAGCAAAACCACACGGTGCAGATGTCTTGTAAGTGCGTGTCTGCATGAGCAGCCAAATTTACACTGCACTGTGTATTTTTAATTCAAATACGGCGACGCTGCGTTTGTGTAAAGAACCAGACTTTACATTGCAATGTTTAAGAAACTATGTATACCCAGTAATAATAAGTTATTTAATACAACCAAATATGAATTAATATGTAACGTACGGTGCTTAATCTGCAGATATTTTCCCATTTTTACATTGTGAGCCATTAACCATGCATGCTTCATTTGCCAATTCATAAAATGCACCATAAAAACAACAAATTTTTTTCAATATCTATTGGTTGATTTTAAGTGTTATTAAGTGAGCGTGTAAATGTGCAAAATAAACAATGACCGCAAAACCGGTCATAAGTAGCACGGGTAAATTTGTAGCAATAGCCAACAATACATTGCACAGCTCAAAATTATTGATCATTCATTTTTAAAAATCATTATATTCAATTAAGTTTCCTACTGTAAATAGCATATATCAAAACTTATTTTTTTATTAGTAATATGCATTGCTAAGAACTTTATTTGGACAACTTTAAAATAGATTTCCTCTATTTATTTTAATTTTGCACTTGAAATTAACTTTTTTGCTCACCAGCCACTGTGGCTAGTTTAGTATTTTCACCAGCCATAAATTTGTTGTTGGGAAATTACGTTTTATATGACTAAGGCTGATTTCTAGGTCAGTTTTTGTCTATTTCTTGAATATTTTGTCAATTTTATTATTAATTTCATTCAACAAAATGAAGACATTATAGGGCTGTTACCAATCCATTAAAATCAGTATTAACCAAAACGATCTTTCCACTGCAGAAGAACCAGAAGCAGCTGAAGTGGCATTTACAGTAGATGCTCAGAGATGTGATCTTTGTTTGGAAATATGTTTGTTAACCAAATCAAGCGAAAACAGTCAACCTTAGACAATATTAACCAGGCCTTCTCGTTCGAACTCTAGTATAAAATCAGTGTAAACGTACATGGTTTTCAAGGAAAACGCAACTCTCTTGGTCGTGACAAGATAGGCTGCTTGTGTGTGCAGCTGATTTCTCATTTTCCAATCATTCTCGCAAACATTTCAGTGCTTCCCAATCCCTAATTAAATGTTTTAATCATGTTTATTGTCCAGTAATGCACCAAAAATTATATTTCACTTGCTGCTTCAAAAACTCCACTTGTCCCAGACCAGCATTAATATGGAGCTGTTCCTGTAGGCCTATAAAATTCAGCCCAAATTACCCGCCACCGCTATAATCTACCTGCATTTGGCAGATATTAATGTCAAGCCCAAGAGACTTTTAGCAAAGTGCGGGTTTCCATTTAATTGTGAAGCGGAGCGAATTCGGATCATTCAAAGTGCAAAGAATCCGTAAGAAAACCAGCGCCCACTGCTGATCGATTACAAATGATTGAATCAGTCAAAAACCATTGTCAACGGTGCTCCTCTCCTTCTCAGGTAAAGGTCAAACAGAAAGCGCGCGGTCACGGTCATGCCCCCCACCCGCGCTCCCGTTTCAAATTAGGTCCCCACAAACCCCAGCTAGATTAACACAAGCAACACCGACAAGAACCCTCATTAAGAGCGTCTGCCAGCGGCCACTGGGACAGAATAAACCCCCTTCATCCCCCCCAGCAGCATCTGTTGAAGCGCAGAGCCCGGTATATGCGCCACATGGACACATTAAAAACCTATTCGTCTTTCAAGAGCTCGTGGCACCACTAATAGCCCCTCATAACCCACATACCGATTTAGACCGGGCACACAAGTGCTCCCACGACGCCGGGTGTCCATTTAAACAAGCCCAGTAATGACAGAAGGGCGAAAGAAAGAAAGAAAGAGAGGGGTCCGCTCGGCCATAAATCGTCGTTTATGTGCCGGACACGCAGTTTGCATGGGTTTCTTTGGCTCCCCACTAAATGAATTCACAGTTGCTGGGTTGCAGAAACCTCCCCCTTATTTACAGATATATACTACGAGAAATCTAGCTGTAAATTACCCACAATTCCTTCCTGCGGCAGGGAAAACCGTGTCACCTCCGTGACCGGAGTAAGAAATTTAGCAGGGGACTGATTGAGCATCTAAAGTTAACACCTGCGTGTAAAACTTTACACTTTAGGTGTTTCCACGTTAACCAGTGCAGTAGGTGTCGACTAAAGGTGAAAGCTTACACCTTCTGTTGTAACTACTGGTCATGACAGCAGATAAATTGCTGACTAACAATAGCTGGTATCAGTTTAACTTTCCAGCTCCACACGCATTTTACGCCGCTGTCGCGCAGTTGCAAAAGGTTTTGAATTCATTATTTATTTTTTTTTGCACAAATAGGTGTCGACGATATGTTCAAGTTTGCACCTTGGCAGAAGAACTAGCTCTTTTGTTTGACCTGCTGTCATGACGGAAGTTAAGCTGGTGACTGAAACAGCTCTGAGGGCTTCCACGCGCTCTCACAAAAATCGTTTTACAAAGGTTACATTGTTATGAACGCTTAGTGTTGAGCAACTAAAACTCATGCCGAACTGAAGGAGAGGCAGTGAAACAATCAACGCACACCGTCAATGAAATGCGGCGTTTATTAGTCTGGCGATATTAATGCTCGTAACTTCTGCAGACGCGTGATTATCCACAGGGGCTTGTCCGCGTAATAGCGCTTAACAGCTTTCCTTCCCTCTGCGAGAGACGTTTCAAAGCCGTCCTTCAGTGGTTTGCGCGCAAACACGAGGCGTTCGACTATCTATCTCCAACCCAAAGCTCTTCTTAAATAAACGCCGTGCCCAATGCCTTTAGTCGCGGCTCTTACCTTTTGTTCAAGGAATTCCAGTAGATGGGCTCCATGTTGGTCGCCGTGATCCCGAGTAAATCCACTAAGAATATCAGGAGAATTCCCAATCCATTTTCCCAGCCCCGACTCGCCATCTGAAATCCCGAATTCCGTCTATTTACTTCCATCAAAGCTGCGTGGGAGACTCTCCCAGAGGTTGGAGATCTCGGAACAAAGCGTGTGTGTGTGTGTGCTTCAGGTGAATCAGGAACAGCGCGTTTTGGGAGCCTGCATGGATATCTAACGTTACTAAAACACACACACAGAGGAGGACAGATTAAACAAAGGTGCAGTCTGTGTAGATTTTAAGGAGAGAATTCCACAAACCCAAATATTTAGGGAAAAGTAGCTGGTGGATAAAACTCCGCCGCGATTTCAATCTCCACGGCCGTTTGGTTGCAATTTTCCTTGCAAGAGTTTACTTTTCCAGTATTTCGGGATGCTTATTGTTTGTTTGTTTTTTCAGACTGGACCTATCTTTCCCATTCTCTCTTCACTCCCACTTCCTGACGAATTATGTGATGGTAGATGGATGATGGTTTGGAGTGAGCTTTTCCTCGCCTCTTCAGAAGAACATGTTGATGCTGGACATATCTCTTTCTCTCCTCTAGTTCTCCAATTGGATTTTCCTGCTTGCCTCCCGAGATTCCAATAATTCCGCGTGCACTTTGGGCAGCAAGCAATCCGGATAATTAACGCAAAGATGGCAAAACGAAACGAATAAATGCCAATTGATTTAAAAGCAAACAAAAAAAAGCGTATCAAATGGACACAAATTTGCAAAATGTGCCGAGACTGGAAAAATTATTTGCCGGATTTACCAGGGTGGAAAAAATATTGCATTCCTTATTCATGGGTCTCGGTTGCAGGGCATTTGAGAAGGTGCTCGGATGTGGCAAGTCATTAGATAGTTCATTTCTCGTCTGTCCTGCTTGGATTCTCTCGATGCGTCTCTTTCACTGGCTGCAAATCCGACTAGTGAGACTTGTTCCCAACCCTCGGCGCACACTGACAGACGGAGTTGTTTGAGAAAGAGAGAGAGAGAGAGAGAGAGCAGGAGGGAGGGGGAAAAGGGGAGGTGTGCGCGCACGAATAAGAAAAATCCCATCTTCCGGCTGGAGTGCGCACTAACGGAGCGGATTTTTCTTTGGGGGATTTGTTTTTTCCACATGTTGAGGTGCTGCTATTAAACCGCGTCAGTCACGGACACATCCATATACCATGCAACCATATTTCCCAACGCTCATGTAAAGGATTCTCAGTATCCATAAATAAATAACGCCAGTCACATAGCACGTAAATCTTTGTGACTGCTTCTCTTTGCGTTTGATATGACGCTCGTGATCCCCTGGCACCCGATCGCACCGATCAACGCTGTGCATTCAGAAGCGACGGCTTACGGCGCTACAGCGCCCCCAGTGCATTCGCTGGTAACGGTGCATGTAATAACATTTCATGCTGGTGGTAACGACACTAATGACAAGCTTAGAAAGATATGCAGCAGATAAAGAGCTTGTATAATAAATATCTCCACCGTCCAATTGAAACGGCAATGATTTTCAGCGTTCTGCGTATGTGAAAAATCGGTAGTTAATTGTGTTTGTATGCCTGTCTGTTACATCTGAAAACTACAATTAGGAAGTGTATAATGGACTGAGCGCTGCTGATGGGACCCAAGGCGGTAAGGCGGAGGAGTAAAGCCTTGCCTACACTGACACCCGGCGGGGAAGTAATGCTACTGCAGACAACTAACTCCAGCCAGCAAATTTCAACGCCCTTTTGGACAGCCATATCAGTTTGATCTAATATTAATATAATTTGATGCAATATTAATATAACAATTATAAACGATTAATTCACCGATTTCATCCATCCATCGATTTACGTCACATTTATTTTAGATTCGACTGCTCATTCCCAATACCAAGACTTTAAATGCCATTTTAGCAGACGTCTGGTAAAACTAGGTCATTTTGTTTGGAGATTCTTTGTGTAGCAAGTTTATTTAGATAGCACATTTATATTTTTCAATACCGCAGTTTCCAGTGAAAATGTCTTGTGCATATAAATCAGTGAGTAACAATGCATGTTAATGTAGTTTAAGCAGGCCTAACAATAGCAATGTGTAAACTCCAGAACAGCATTACATATTTAATATGTTGCCCATACGGTAAAAACAATGGTTTTTGAAATATATTTTAAAAATATATGTGCTAAAATACATTTTAAAATACATTTATAACATATTTTGGTTTAAAATAAATATTTTACATTTTAAAAATATTTTTTTTTTGAGCATTACAAATACAACATATATTTCAAATATATTTGGCCAGGAAAAAAAATATATTACCGTATGGGTACGGTCAATCACTACACTACAGTGTAAAATAAGATTAAGGGGTATTAAATAATCAGAATTATTTATTGAAAATGTATCTGTCAACATAATTTGACGTGCAGACAGAGAAAATACGCTGTACTCACTTTAATCTTACAAAACTGCAGAAATGAACACATGTCATTATAAAGTACACCTTTTGTAATCTACATACCTATTGCATTTGTCCCTTATTTATTATGCAGCTGTCAACATTTCACATCTAAACAATAGGTTGTAAAGTTGAAGGATGATTTCTAATCACCTAATCAGATATATATCAACTCGTCTAAGTCGAGGGGAAGAACATAGTGGTATAAGTAATTCTCGCAGTGCATCAACTACGTTTTCAAATGAAACATTCCCATAGTTTCTCTTAAAGTACAGCAGGACACTGCTATGACATGTCATGTTAAAAATACCCAGACGCTGTGATGTGAGGACACTGCCATCACAAGATCACAGTTAGGCGGTGATCTCATCAGTCTGTGTCGCAGTGTCCGTGAGACCCGGCTCTCTCCCCAGTCTGCGCAGCTTTAAGAGGTAGTCAGAGTGGAGGGAGGAATCAGTCAAGTCCACAAACAGCCTGTAGCTGGCCTGCACCTTCTGAAAGATGGAAGCACACAAACATGTTGATTGAATTTTAGTTAGACAGGTGCAGTTAGTTAGACAGGTGGATCGCCATAATGACCAAAGATGGAAACGTCTTCGAGCAAAAGGTCAAATGTCAATACTGTTGTCTATTAAGACAGGGAGGAACACAGACTCTTGGGGGGAAACGAACTAAGCTTAATAGGAACCAAACGTCGGAGGATGGGCTGGCACGGGAAAAGAGAAAGTTTGGTTATTCCGTCATTTTGTTGCAGGGTGTTGCAGATGCTGGATTTGAGCAGGCCCCTTTTTTAGAGCTGTTCATTTATTCATGATGACCTCATTACAAGGGCTGACCTTAAACTCTGCTTCATACTGAATGCGCTCCCCGCAGGCCTGCTCCAGACTGTCCTGCAGCTGCCGTATCCTGGAACACACACGCACCGTCATGCACCATTTCAGAACGTTATTAAAAAAAAGAAAGAAAGTGGTGGAGAACCTGTTCATAAGGACAACGAAATCTATGCGTTCTAGGTTTCGTGGAGAAAAGGCAGAAAGCAGAGAGATACAAAGAGAGAAACTCATGAAATTTACAAAAGGTGGGAAGGAGAAAGGGAATAGCTGAGATGCATCACAACAGGAAGCTGGGGTGAGCAGGAGGACTGTTTCATGTGTATTTTTACCTGTTTTGTAGCTCAGATATCTCCTCTTCATGTCTGTCCTGTAGGGCCCGTTTCTCTCTTTCTGCCTTCATGTCACACTCCTCGCGAATACCTCTCTCAGCATCCTGCACACACCTCCTCACACACTCCTGAGAGAAGCAGGGAGCTAGATGAATGACTCACGACTGATCGGTCGGATTTTAAACTATTTCCATATTGATGTTGAATCAAATAAGTAGGAATTGTCTGATTTGCATACAGCAGATATCAATTTTCACTATGCACATCATAATTTACAGTTAAATAAAATATGCTGCTTTATTGTGTATGATCTATAGTTTACCAATGATTTAGTTTAATGATAGGCTATATTGCACTTGGCAAACCAAGTCATGCATGCTCTGATTTTGCATGTTTGTATGATGTTTTAGAGGGAATACAGTTCTGGAAATTCACTGAAATGAAAAAGGATTGTCTCCTCAAGTTTCAGTTCGATGATATTAGCGTACTAGTATATTTTCTGGTACACAAGCAGCGCATTTTTTTGCCAATTCCCTTTGGAATTTTTTCTCTTTGGGAAAGTGCCCAAGCAACATTGGTCAGAAAGTTGCCCCGTGAATCCTCAATCTGAGCTCACTCCGATTACTCTAATGCCAGGTATAGACATTTTGTAGCTCCGCCCCCATTTATCTACTGTATTCCGTTTGTATTTCCACAGCCTGAAGGTAAAGACGTACAAATTTATGAATGAACCCCTTCTTTCAATAAGTTCCTGGTCTGTTGACATGCATGACATCCACCTCGGACATTACAAAGCTCATTACAGTTAACGTTTGTCAGATCTCTCCTTTCGCGCTCAAGTACTACATGTGGCAGGACACAACTGTTTTAGTTATCAGTATGAGTTTGTTTCTTCATTGAAACAGATTTGGAGAATTTTAGCAACGCAACACTTGTTTACCAGAATAAGAGCTGCTAACAATACTCCACAAGTAAACGGACACGTCTCCACTCCATCAACTGAAGACTTCTGAAGCACATAGCTGTGTGTTTGTAATGAATAAATTCACCAAGATATTTTCATCATCCTCCAAGCACTTTATTGTTTTCGCCAGTGAAAAAGTAGTCTCATCTGAATCAGAAGAGAAAGATGCACTGTCTACGATCATTAGAATGCTTTGACTGATTTGTTGCTTACAAATGAACTGGAAGGTGTGTGGACTATTGTGATGTTTTTTATCAGCCGCTCTGACTCATTCTGAAGTCACCCATTCACTGCAGAGGATCACAAATAATAAGAAGAATCAAAATTCTTGTCCTTGATCTTTGAAAATACAAGTAGTCATCCAAAGCTCCCTATATGCTTCAGAGCTTCCTTGTTGTTGCTTTCTTTAGTATTACAGATCATTTGATATGCATTGAGTATTTGTGTGTCTTTAACCTAAATCAGCAGTGTCCATCTATTAAATGATGTCAATCATACACAGCTGTCAGCCAATCATAGCAGTGGGCGGTTACTTCCAAGGCTAGAATCTGCCATGCCTATTCAAACAGAGTGTGTCGAAACAAGACAGAAGATAGCCTTTTGCTTCAAGCGTAATTCAGAGTCAAGTCACCCTTATATATAGAGCTTTTAACAAGATTGTGTCAAAGCACTGAACAGTACCAAATTGGTAAATATAGTGTCAGTAAGTATAATGACAAGATTAAAGGGATAGTTCACCCAAAAATGAAAATTTGATGTTTATTTGCTTACCCCCAGGGCATCCAAGATGTAGGTG
>JAUMHQ010000059.1:2403092-2414005 GCA_032361165.1 Enteromius paludinosus
TTGGCCAGATCTGTGCCTTGCCACAATTCTGTCTCTGAGCTCTTCAGGCAGTTCCTTTGACCTCATGATTCTCATTTACTAAAATATTATAAGAATAATGAGTAACACTTTACAATAAGGTTCATTAGCTAACATTAATTATCAACATTAGATAAGATGAACTAAGAATGAACAACACTTCTACAGCATTTTAGTTAATGCTCATTTCAGTATTTACTAATGCATTATTAAAATCACTGTGAAAGCTGTGTTTGTTAACATAAGTTAATGCACTGTGAGGTAACATGAACTAACAATGAATTATTGTATTTTTATTAACTTATAATAAATGCTATAATGTGTTGTTCATTGTTTGTTCATGGCAGTTAGTACACTAAGTAACAAATGATACATTGTTGCCAAATAATTATCTTTTTTAGTAAATATGTATAATAAATATGTCCTTTAGCATACTGACCTAAGATAAGATCTCTCTCTCTTCCTCTCTGTCAGTTGCTAGAGCAGGCCCTGGTGATAGAGGAGCAGCTGCGTCGGGCTGCGTATCTTAACATGACCCAGGACCCGACTCACCCGGCCATGGCCCTGAACGCTCGCTTTGCTGAGGTTGAATGTCTAGCCGAGTCCCATCAACATCTCAGCAAGGAATCACTCGCAGGAAACAAACCTGCCAATGCCGTCTTGCATAAGGGTGAGGAACGTTTACGTGTGTGTTTGTTCGTGTGGGATTTGTCTCATAAATACCTTTTAAATGAAAAATGAGAGGGAATATGTTTGTGTGTAACTCAGACAAAGTTTGCTGGCGTCTTGAGGGTCTGATAAAAGGCTTCTGGATAGATCCAGTGGGACCAGTGCTCCTGCCAGCTCTGATATGGGAACAGTTCAAGAACACAAGGCACTTTAAACGTCCTGGAGTTTTCTCAATCTGTGCCGATAAACCATTTATTGGATACCAGTTCACTTGGCTTGTCACTCTTGCTATTGTCTGAAAGTGCTGAGAGAACTGCCAATAAATTTCACTTTCGACAATCAGAATTTACCATGTCACATTTAGTTAGCATTCTTCAAAACAAGTACTAATTTAGTGCTATTTATACTTTTTTTTTACTATTAAGTGTATATAATAATGCTTCAATCTCTTTTAGTTGTTAAAGTCGACATTCTGAATACATGCTCCTGCTCCTGAAGTCTTCAGCTTGAAGCAACGATTCTGTTACCAATTACAAATTTAACTTTACAACCAAATCCCGTCTGCTTCTGTTACTTTCTACGACCTGCCATGTTGTAATGATGGACATTTTTGTAGTTCTTAACCAACTGGAGGAGCTTCTGAGTGACATGAAGGCTGATGTAATGCGGCTCCCGGCCACACTCTCTAGAGTCCCGCCAATCACAGCCCGCCTGCAGATGTCAGAGAGAAGCATCCTCAGCAGACTGGCCAACAAAGGCAACGAGACACACACACCGCCGGTAAACATACATGAGTGTACATGTACTAAAGTACAAAACTTAGTACAAGGATTCAGCAAGGATGCATTAAATTGATCAAATAAACTTTTTAGTCAACAAAAAATGGTTTCCACAAAAATAGGACTGTTTTAAGAATTGATAATAAGAAATGTTGAGCAGCTAATTAGCCTATTATAATGATTTCTGAAGGATCGTGTCACACTGAAGCCTGGAGTAAACTAAAATAGAAAATGGTCATTTGTAAATAATTGTAATAATATTTTATATTTTTACTGTATTTTTGATTCATATGAAAGATGTTGGAAAAAACATAAAATATCTTAACGACAGTAGTGTCCTCACACATAAATGTAAAGATTTACTAATAATATATTTGTATATTTGAATTAGGGTTGCAAAAATTGGAAATTGCGTCTGGAAAATTTTGGAAATATTCAAGGAGAGGAATTTATGGGAATTTACAGGAATTTGGGGAATTTATAAACGTGTATCATACACAAACATAAAAATAAACATTTAGTTTCATCATTGTTAATAAATAGGCATATTAGAATGGTTTCTGAAGAATCATGTGACAGATGATTGGAGTAATTCTGTTCAAAACTCAGCAGAAATACATATTTTAAATCATGCACCTTTTTATTCAGTGTGGAAGTAAGTTTATGGGTGAGGTGTCCGTTTCATTACACACTATGTAAGCGTATAATGCGCCATACTCAACTGACCAATCAGAATCAAGCATTCCAGAGAGCCGTGTAATAAAGGTAAATAATGAGAAGAACAACAACGGTAAAATTGTTTGCGCTACAAACCACTGTGTTCGTAATTAAGCTAATACATTAAAGCAAGTACATTAAAATAATATGATAAGACACAAACATTTTCAATACGAAGCAGCAAAACGAATTGGTTTGTACAGCTAAAAATAGCTAGACACAGATGAGCCCGAAAACGTAGAATTTACCAATGGCCACACCCCTTTTTACATCAAGAAAAAACATAAAACCATTATTTTAAATTGTAATACAGCACTATGTAACTGTTTTTGTTCTGTATTTTTGATCAGGCTTTCAAAAAGGTTTTAAGACATTAAAATTAGTATTGTGTCCAAACGTTCGAGCAGTGCAGTGGCTAGCAGAACTAGCTATAACGCCTTGGTCTTTGTTAGTCTTGTTTTTTTATTAGCTCACTTAAATGTTCAGTCAGTGTATTTGTACAATTTTACAATGGTTTAGCCTAATTTAGTTGCCCAGCATATTACACACAGCACAATAATGTTGATTTTTTTTCCCTATTTTTATCTAATTTACATTAATATTTACCAAGATGGACATTTTGATATTTTGTGTGCAAGATAAAAAAAAAAAGGTCTGTGCATGAAGTGGAGTGGATGTAGGGGGCGTGGCCTTAATAACCCTGCTGTGTGCATGCGATTGAGCAATTTTTAGTCTAGAAATTAAAATAAAATTGCGTTAAATCTAGTTGTTTTAACCAAGATTATGCCGCAAGAGTTTTTTCTCAGCTACATTTAAATTCCTAGTTCCTGCAATTCTGATCACTTCCAGTCTATTCCCATAAATTCCCATGAAAAGATTCCAGTCTTGAAAATTCCAGGAATTTTGCAACCCTAATTTGATGTATTTAGAATGACTGACACGGAAATGATTTAATAATTAACATAGAAGAGTAAATACGCTCCCATTTGCCATTTTACATGAATCAAGTGTGCAGCATTTTAAAATGAACCTTGTACAACACTAAGTTAAGTTTTTGTATTTTGGCTGCTTATAAACTAAATCATTTGGCATATTAAGGTTTATAACACACACTCTCTCTCTTTCTCTCTTTATCTAGCCTATTCCTCCAGGCCCATATGCTACCCCACAGAACTACGGCCATCCCTTCACACCTGCACCTTCAGCGGCTCTCACTCTGGCTGGGGCCAACTATAGCCAGATGCCACCTGGCGCTTTCATATCAGGTCAGTTTTGCTGATCCGTCCCCAGAAAGGCACCCCAAAAACAGCCTCCGTTGGTCTCATACCAGGGTAACTCTGAACCATTATAAAGGCGTTTCATTTACACTGATGCTAAAGCAGATCAGCGTTGGTTAACTGCTCATGTTTAAAAAGGGATTTTTTGTATGCAGAAGCATGTCAAGGTAGTACATTTTAGTGATTTTAGAAACTGTGTGTGTGTGTTGTGCTGTCTGTGTGTACACATGATATATGAAATAGAAAGAATAATGCTGAAATTGACGTGGAAGTCTAAACATAAAGTTCTTATACGACAAGTTTAATTGAAATCTGTTGTGACCAGCTGTGTTTGTTTGGTTGGTTTAAATTTGAAAGGCAGATTTGCTTGCCATCTGTTGATCGTGGCAGTCTCAAAATGTTAAAACAAAGTGCTTCTTGTAAGCAGCTCGGGATTAGAGCATCTGCCAGTAGATGGTGAAATGGTGCATTTTTTTGGGATGTTAAATTCTCCTGTCGCAGCTTAATAAGCAGAGACAGCTATAAGTAGGCCATTCATAGGTTGATTCTGCCTAAAAACGTAAACACAGTGGCTCTGTGGCGCTATCAAAACATTACTCTACCAGTTTGACCCGTCCAATGGTATGAGTTAGGGGCGGAGCCACCTGTTTGGCCGGCCAATGGAGAGGAGAGTGTTGTGAAAACCTGTTGGCAAACAATTATTATTTCTGCAGTTCCTTTTGGGGACACAGGTGGTGTAGAATGTGCTTTATCTTTAATGACTGAGGAATTCTTGGTAGCGTTAGTCAAATGTAAGCAGATTTGTAAATAAATGCAAACATAAAACTCCAGTGAATTTGGTTTTAGCAGCCAAAATTCCTATAAAGAAGTGTAACTACATACCCCAAAAAACATTTTTATTATAATACTCTATATAAATGGTTTATTAAAGGAATCAGTTCAAAAGAGTCATTTGTGAATCAGATTACAGCATATAGCTAATAGGACTAGGTGTTTCAATCCCTTTAGTTGGAAGTTCTTGATACCAGTTACAGTACCAGATACTGTCGGTGTGGAGTGGTTAAGAAGAGGGTAAGGTATGTCATTGGGGTCATCAGGTGGGCACCCTACTTCATTGACGTTTCATTGATTAAAGCCCACAACGTCTCCTCAACGGTGTACCCAGCGTCCCAGGTACACCCCCCTCCATGCCATACCCTCTATTTTTCTGATGGACTCTGCATGGCAGGGGCATCCTTCTACCTGAGTCAGGCCTAATCCTGACCGCATACCATCTGTCTCTACCTTGCTGCCCAAATGGGGTCTTTGCGCTTGATGCAGAGCCAGTTACTGCTTTTTTCAGCAATACTTGATATGGACTTGATAGCCTGTTGGAGAGAGCGACCCTTCACCCCTATTTTTCTCAGCAAACTGGTGGTTGATGTTGCAACAAATCCCCTGCATCCCACCTCTACTGGGAAGATGCATATCTTCCAGCCATTATGGGATGCTTCAGCTACCAGGTCAAAATATTTGTTCTTTTTTTTCTCATAAGCCTCTTCAACCCCCTCTTCCCATGGAACTGTTAATTCCACGACATATGCCAGCTTTGTTGTTGGAGACCACAGGACCATGTCTGGCCGGAGTGTTGTCAGACATGGTCCTGTGGTCTCCAACAAACATACAGTATATATGTTTTTGTCATTCAGTGTTTTAAAATATTACTATTTAGGTTTCATTTATTTTATTAAAATTATTTCCAGTTGCGATTCATCCCATTTCAGTTCATTCTAAGGCAGCATTTCTAATAGTTACAACTTTTCAGTTTAAGTTTTTCATCCAATATTGATATTTTTATTTCAATGAACAAATGTGTTTTTAATATTTTCAGTTTTTAGCCAGTAGTGATTTATTGAAAGAGAAATGGACAGGCTACAACTTTACTATCTCGTGATTAACGTGGCAAAATCCACACCATTCAGCTTCTCTGTTTTTCTCGCTGTGTGCTCTTTCTCACTAAGTCTATTTGTGTTTATGTGGGCGTACGAATGCTCTATTTCACAATCATTTGTGAGGTCCGTGTATGAGAGGCTGGATTTGACATTTGGCATGTAGTTTCTCAGTAAAGCACTGAAAAGGTTTAATCAGTGATCAAACTTTAGCTTTGATTTGTGTTCCACAGATTTAGTAGTTCAGTATTTAATACTTCAGTTGTAAAACACGGTTACAGATTTAATCCTTGCTCAGTGTGTCACCGTTCAGAAAGGCAAGCTCATGTTCTATCCTAAGTGGAAAAAAAAGCTACACTGACACAAGTCACGTTTGATGTATTCATATTTCTGCAAAAATATGATTCTGGTTAGCACACTTAATTACATTTTAATTTGAGAGGGCCCCCGTGGAATTTTGGCAAAATAATTCCACGTTCTCCATCTTTGGTCCAAGAGAACAGATTAGCCCTGCCAGTGAGTTTATTGTTTCAATATTAGCTCTGTAACAGCATATGTGTGCAGGAAGCCCTGAGAAGAACAAATGTAGTTGTTTTTGTTTGCCATTTTCTGTTTATTCTATCAGAGGCCAAACTCTGACTGTTTTTACCCGTGCACAGTGGATTGAGTGTCATGATACCAATCTTTCTACCACAGCGTCTAAGGGAGGCATATTTTCTTGCCATGGTGCTTTTTCTGAAAATGTCATTACAGTTATCCAGAACCTTAGCCGTGCCAGGAATCGCTCAGCCGAGGGAACATTTTTTTGCTTTTCTACTCAGATATTTTTAAGAGGGAGAGAGAGAAAAAAAGCATAAAGAAACACAAATGTGCTTGTGCCCATACGCCGGTTTTTTAAACCCCCTGGAGGCAGAACTAGACTCTCACTCGCTCACTCTTTGTCTGTCTCTCTCTTTCTCAGTCTCTGTCTGTCACTGAAATAGCCCCAGACTTCAGATCCTGGTGGGTGTAGAGGCTGATTGGGTTTGTTGAGGCTGTACATGCTGAACCCTCGCCTGGCTAAAAATATGCCCCACTTGGGGCCCGTTTGAACCCTCTGGTCCCTGATTAAGACAACTGCGGTGACCCCAGTTTAAACCGAGCCAGGGAGCGAGATGAAAACAGCATGCCAGACTAAACAAAAAAAAAAAAAAAACGAGAGAGAAAAAGAGATATAAAAGAAAAGAGAAAAATGAAGGACAGACTGTGTTGATCTGTTTAACGTACTCCATAATAGGACATTTTTTGGAGCCGGTCAGACATCTCTCTAAAAGACAGAGGAAGAAGTGAGAGGGAGGAGAGAGACAAAATGGAGTGTGAGCTCCGCTTTGCCTCTCTAAAAAATCCTAGCGGACCCCGCAACATCTCGCTCGATCATTCTTAAAGTTGTCAAAAATAAAGACCTTGGCGAGCACGTCTTGTTTTCTTTTTTAAGTCATTGCCACTTAAACTCTTAGCGTTTTACATGTCATGAACTTTATAGAGCGAAAGGTTTTAGACACATTATGTCAACACAGATTTCTTTGGCAAAAAATATTTTTTTTTTAACTGTACTTCGTCACTGCTCTCGCAGCCAGTGGATGTCCTGAGTCTGGCTCTCGGGATTATTTGTAAGAGCGGGAGACACAAACTGAGAGACTTTATGCTTTTTCTTTGTTCGAGAGAAGGCCTCCTTCCAGCCTCCTGCCTACAGTTATGGGTTTTTCTCTGTTTTCTCACTATTGAGGACTGATACTATGCCACTGATTGACCGCTCCCTACCCCCCCAGTGTCTACAGTCTGCCCCCTTTCTGCCTCCACAGAAGCGCCGTCCTGCCTGAAGACCAAGGAGCATGACGTGCTGCAGCGCCAGAGGGTGGTGGACCTGTGGAAGGACGGCAAGTCGGAAGGGTCAATCGGGCAGGAGCTCCGCATGCCCAAATCCACCGTGCACAGCATCATCGTCAAGTACCGCCTCAGCAACACGGTGGAGAACCTGCCACGCAACGGACGGCCCAAAAAACCCTGACCTGCAAGAGCTATTGATGGAGGACGAGCGCAGAATGTGAGGGGCAGAAAGGCTAGGAAATAAAATACATTAGACAGGACTGTACTGTAGCCGAAAAATATTGTAGCAGGCCGCTGGACTTCCTGAGAAAAGATACCCCTTCGGTCGAAAAGGTTAATAACAGATAGGCCAAAAGAGAGAAATGAAGTAGGGAAAAGGGAGCTGAAACGACGAAAAAACACAGACCTCTTATTCCACTTCAGCACTTTTTTTCTCTCTCTATCTTTCTTCCACTCTCACTCTCTCTCCTCTTGCCCCCTCCGTTCCCTTTCTTTCATCTGTCGGTCCGAGAGAAGTCCCAGTAGATTAATTTTTCATTTGGCCGAAGGAGCGAGCGCGCTCGTTTGAGTGCCCGAAACCTTCCCTCCCTAATTCCACCACAAATCACTATTTCTCTGCATCCCTTTGTACAGTGTCTCTCTTTCTTTTATCATTTATCCACTCTGATTCTGTCGTTCTCTCTCACACGCACACGCAGCCTCACAGTGTCAGAAGTGAAGGATTCCAAAGACGGCAGTTTTTCCAAAATACCACAAGTTTGTTTTCTGTCATTAAAACCTCTGACCCAATCAAAACGGTTTTGGAGCTGAGGCACAGTGGAGTGGAACTATCTTTTTTCCTGGAAACTGCGGACCTCTCTCTCTCAAAAAAAAAAAAAACCCTCCAGCCACGGACTCTGCGTTCCTAAACCAGGACTGTGAAATGTTTAAATGGCATGAAATCGCTGCATACATACACATGAAGACTGACTTTTCATCACAGCAACCCAGTGGAGCGATGCAGACAGATATGTACCTGCACCTGATCTGAGATCAGCTGCATGGTTTTCCAGCACTAACTCTTTGCAGGAATGCGCTGATCACGGGTCAGAAGGCCTTCGTGCTGAGCACGCACACGATTCAACCTGTCCGGCCGAATTCCTGCGCTGTGCTAGAGCCAGATTCAATCCCCAGCAGGACGTTTATACAGTACAAGACTGTTGTATGAGAACTCCCTGCATTCTACAAAAATGCACAAACACACCCACATGTGCACACTCATGCACGCTTGAGAGCCACTTAAGTAGCTCTGTATTTTCCACCACATGGTGTGTTTTGTTGTTGTGGCTGAGTGTGCGTGTGTGTGCATGCAGTATCAATGCACTGAAGCTAATTGTGGGTATGTTTGCGTTCAGTTGGGGTTTATACTGTAGGAGAGAAGATTCAGGGCTGCTGGTGTGTGAGTGATTCATTGTGTGAGTGCACTGGTTGTTTGAATAGGCTGAGGCCAGCCCCCATCTCTGCATGTTTTTCTGGATTACCGAGACTAATGTTACTAATGTTTAGAGAGACATCTCTGATATTCACCAAGAATGCATTCATTTGAGATCATATAATTACTGATTTGATGCTCAAAGAACATTTCTTATTTTTAGCAATGTTGAAAAATGTTGATGACTGTGATCCATTTTTCTGGATGTTTTTGATTTGGCAGTACTGTAGTAAGTAGTGTTAATAATATAGTTTTAACTGAATAGGTTTTCCTGTAAAGTACTTCTTATCTTAATACAGTTACTGCTCTGTTAAAAAAAAATCAAATATTATTTCAATTAAGTGTACATTTAACATCCAACAAATTTAATCAAAATGAATTTATTAAATGTCATTTTCTTTGTTAATTTCTCACTAAGTGAACTCTTAAGTAAAACAATGCCTAATTAATAGATAGTGATAGTTGTTATTGGTTTGATCAATTAATGAGTGACCTACGACCTGGGAAGAGAGACAAATCTAAAAGAAAGGTTCAGTTAGAAAAGGATGGAAAGGCAGTCTGACAGAAACACACGGTCAGAGAGAGACATTTTGGAATAGAGAGAAAGTCTGAGTAAAAGTGGTAATCTGAGAGAGACAGTCTGGGAAAAAGAGAAGCCTGAAAGACAGTGAGACAGTCTGAGTGAGAAAGCCAGATAGTTCCAAGATTGTTGATTGTAGAAGCAGAGAGTCAAGTCACTCCGAGATCTGCATCTGAGTAATGAATTATTTTCCTTGGCTCGCGTTGCACGAGTACAACGTTCAAAGATATGAAAGTCACCCGGCGGGTTTCTAGCTCAGCATTTCCCCCTTGTAAAGGAGCCCCAATGCATTCCAAGCTCTCTCCAGACGCGTTCTCTTCTGAAGGCCATGCATTCTTCTTCTCTTATTGCATGTTTACGAAACGGTGCCAGTCTTAATCAGATAATTGAACTCAAGCATCACCATCAGCCTGTTCCAGTGCACACATTTCTTTTTTGCGCACTCCAGAACATTAATCTCAGACAAAACCTGTAGCACAACAAACGACTCTAGCGTTATTGTCCTTGGAAAAACTTTGGTTGTGTAATTTAGAGGAACACATGCCAAGAGGGATTGTTCCTTAGAAGATCTTGCAACTGTTCCTAGGTTCCCTGCATGTTTAGGCCTGAGACAAAACAGGTACCCCGAGTGCAAAGTCAACGTGGCTGTCAATCTCCTGTTCAGGATATTGTGCAACCAATAAATTACATTTGGATAAAAAAGTCTTGAAATAAAGATGCAGTTCTTCAAACCAAAGGTGTTAAGTGCTATAACCCCGCTTACAAAACAGAAAAGCAAAAGACTAGTCACATATTGGCCAAATTTCATGGGCAAAAATAGTACGTTGTCAATAGTTTAGCAATGCATGTAGCACTGCTCAAATAAAAGTAATCTTCAAACCAAGCCCCTTTCTATTGGTCAACGCAACTTATTCGCATTACCATCTTGAACGTGAGCAAACTCGCTAATTTAGCGCAAAACTCCCAGTTGTTGCAGATTCGTAATGACGGGATTGCACCTGTGTATGTTTGCTGAGCAGTGGTAGGCTAAATGTAACCGTAACTTTATATTGTTGCCCATTTGTAGTCATTTCACGCGTTCACTTGAACACGTAAGGTACTGTAGGATGTTCCCGGCAGGACAGTTACTCAGAGGTTTATATCTGACTCAACTGATGGCAGCTATCATATCTGTCTGAGTCATACTGTGAGTACAGCAAATTAAGCTAAAGAATTTCAAACACTATACACTCACTATGTGCCTGTGTGTAGCGAAACTAAAATGCTCAGTACTGTTGTCCTCACATACATTTCTTTATAGAAGACAAGGTTTTGTATTATTATTATTATTACTGTGTATGGTATATAGTATACTCTGACTGTATGCAAGTTTACCCATTAAAAAATGTCCATAATGGAGCATAATGTGGTTGTGTATATTTGTTTTGTCTGTGGCTACTAGGTAGGGTTGAAAATATATTGCTACGGTATCTGTTAATAGCAGTTATCTATCTTCATTGGTTAATTTAGACATTCAATTTACAGGTCCTTCTCAAAAAATTAGCATATTGTGATAAAGTTCATTATTTTCTGTAACGTACTGATAAACATTAGACTTTCATATATTTT
>JAUMHQ010000059.1:2421680-2438432 GCA_032361165.1 Enteromius paludinosus
CTATCTATCTATCTATCTATCTATCTATCTATCTATCTATCTATCTATCTATCTATCTATATCTATCTATCTATCTGCCTGTCTATATCTATCTATCTATCTATCTATCTATCTATCTATCTGTCTATATCTATCTATCTATCTATCTATCTATCTATCTGCCTGTCTATATCTATCTATCTATCTGCCTGTCTATATCTATCTATTTATCTATCTATCTATCTATCTATCTATCTATCTGCCTGTCTATATCTATCTATCTATCTATCTATCTATCTATCTATCTATCTATCTCTATCTATCTATCTGCCTGTCTATATCTATCTATCTATCTCTATATCTATCTGCCTGTCTCTATCTATCTATCTATCTATCTGCCTGTCTATATCTATCTATCTATCTCTATCTATCTCTATCTCTATCTATCTATCTATCTATCTATCAACTATCTATATCATTTTGTTTGTCTGTACTATCTATCTATCTATCTCTATCTATCTCTATCTATCTATCTATCTATCTATCATCTATCTATATCATTTTGTTTGTCTGTACTATCTATCTATCTATCATTTTGTTTGATCTTTACTTGCTTCAAGGCTTTTGAAATATATATCTACAGTATAAAGTATGTTTTATGTATTTATAGTCAAATTCAAATTGCGTTTAAACGCAAAATTCTGTTTAAACATTAATTACCTGTAGATTATATATATATATATATATATGCATACAGAGACACGCACATTTACACTGCTGGCAATGTGACTGGAAAGTTTGCAGAAAACTGGTTTAACTCACTTGACAGTACAGGAAGTAGACGCCGCTGCGCTCAACTTTGAAGGTGCCAGTCTCTGAATTATAATGCACTGCCCTGCTCATATTCAACTGCTCCTCAGTCCATCCTTTAATGACTCCCTCGTTCCCCACTAGGACGCATACATTTTAGAGAGTATTCCATAAGACACATACAGTTAGAGAATATTCCACACACATATATATTCCCAAATAACTCACCTTTTTTGAAGGAATTGTGGGTTACTGTTAAAAATGAGACATATATTAGTCTGGGGGAAAAAACAACAGTTGGGTTTTTCATTGTTAAAAAAAATGATTTGCAATACTGTCCACTTACTCTCGAAATGAGAGGCTACTTTTCGTCCATTTCCTTTCCTCCCACCCGCTTGCAAGATAAAGACAAAAGAAAGGCATGTTTTGGAAAAAGAAAACTCTCTGGGATGCAGATAAGAGTCATCCATGAGGAGCTCCTGCAACTTCCAACTTTAAACAGCTGTGCAGATGCAAACATCATGGATTAATCTAGAATAATTTATACACCAGCTGAAGTCCTGATTGTCAAAGCAGATGGTGAAATATTTCCTTTCAGCTCTGTTCTACACTTCTCTTAGTCTTTGTTTTCAGTAACAGGCACCATGCACAGTATTTTCTACTTTCACCCCACCAGCTGGTTCCAGTCAACAAAGAGGCAAAACTCAGGAGAAAAAAGCAGACACAGCAAGAAAAATGATTTTTTGGCTCTTTCTTAACCTTTCTCATGCAGAAAATAATCTTCCTACGTCTGAAATGAGATAGATTAACAGCTATGGCTACCGTTCAACTTAATGCATTAATTCAAACAAACCACCTTAAGAAATGTGTTTTTTTTTCTTCTTTGCCCCTCTCTAGAGGCTCTCGAATCTCGCCTCAGGGGAGCTGCCTGAACTCCCGCTAGTCCGTCAAAATGTGCACTGACTGATCACCTAAGTCTCAGACTTCAAAAGGAGCTCCATAGAAATGGTTAAAACGACTGTTATTCCTGGCTGACCGTTTCAACTTGAAGCCGTGACCGTCCCTAAGGGGCACTATTCCGGGCTAGGAAAACAGTATATTTTGAGGAATGATTGTGGATAAGCATTTTGGCTTTGAAATCAGACAGCCGTCAGGTGTCAGCTGAAGACTCGCGGCTGCTCATTAGACTTCTGAAGGTCCATCTGTTTCTACACTGATTTTGTTGATCTTTTTGGCCGTAGCTCCTTACCTTTTGTTGTTTTTACCCTGTTGGCACAGCTTTTTTCCACCGTGTACTCGGGAGACCAACCAACCTCGAGATGCCTTATCGCATAATTGCAAGAAAACTCAAGGCAGAACTAAAGTAAGTCTATTGCTAATTAAAGCTATTTCAGGCTTCAGTGCAAGGGGTCACTTGTTTTAGAAGGTTGCTAAAACCACTATGCCCTTGCGGTCCTCATGCCAGTTGGTTTTTGCCGGGTGCGTGTCCATCCAGCTCAAACCTGTAATTTCTGCTGTCATTCAGCCTGCTGCCTACTGTTTCCTGTTGCAGCTTTTGGAAACATATGCCCAATGGTTTACCCAAGGTGCCGTGGTGTCCAAAACAGTCTGGTCTCTGTAAATATTGCGTGCGTGCGACGACCAGAGATCATCCCTCTGCAGCTGCAAAGACTGCAGGTGATCCAAGGCTTTCTGACAACAGCTGTCGTGTGTCAGTTTTACAGCTATGTGTTTAATAGTGTTTTAATACAGCCCCTGCATTTTTGTAATCTCTATGGTTTTATTCAATTTCCTTGAAAGAGTAACGTGTGATCGCTATAATGGATAGTCTGCATTTGAAGCTGTCACAATCGCAAATCATTTGTTCAGCGTTTACTATTCAAGCGCTTTGAATGGATTTCAATAACTGGCTTCATGCCTGACATTATGACATATGAAGTCCTTCAGTACCATCTCTGCGGAACCTCTGACTCTCCAGCAGTTCGCGTTTTTCCAGGATGAGCTGGAAGATGGCCTTGCGCTGCATATTCACCTGCAAGAGAGAGAGAAAGAAAAAAAAGAGAATCGCATTTTTCATCGCGCTCAACAGCTTTTTCAGACAGATATGGCAGACAGACGCGACCAGCGTGACTGGGCCAGGAATGGAACCTAAATATGTGTGTCAAGTACGAGCAGACCACTGGGGGAGAAAAACTGCTGGCTTCTATTAACTGGCGTTTTGCGGGTAACCCATGCAGTAGTCATAGCTTTTGAAATAATCAAACCCAAGCTGGAGGCGTTCCTGAGCGAGACACAAACAAACAGTCACCAGAAGACTGGCAAACACTGACACTCACATTTTAATAGGTCAACCACTTCCTCTAAATGAATACCGGTAACAACACCTTGTATGTTTCTCTCCCCCCCACTTAATGCAATACATTCCGGGAATGCTTCTCTGTTAAAAAGGAAACTTTAAGAAAAAGCTGACAAACAATGTGACAAGCATGTGAACGCTTTGTCAGCAGTTTAACATATGTCTGGCAGCAGAAACCGTGGTTGTGCCTATAAGTGGAGTACCTGTCCATCTGGACTTTCAATCTACTCCATGCAAAGTGCATTTGGATCTACTCCAACAATATAGTGCACAAACTGTACTGTGCTGCAAGTTGTAGTCATATGCAGAGTTGTAACCATTTTTGTGCATTTTAAGGGTGAAATATTGCCAGATATTGATCACATAAATGCAGCTGCTGCCAAACCATAGCTGTATATTTCCAAGATTTTCTTAAATGAAACGGAAAACGTTCCCTACATGTTTAACATACCTAACCATATCGTAGCTATTATTTGGCAACAAGGATGCTTGCAGCCTAGCTAAGGTTAGTTACATGTCGCTGGTTAAGCAATTCACAAAGAAGCATCAGAGAAAACATTTTGTATCTTTAAAGAAGATATTAGCATTCTATTAAATCTACACGTGCCAATGTTTTTGTTTTACCTTTTCTAATTGTTTAAATTTGTCCTACTAGTTATGTAACGTTTGCGAATGAATCGCTTTCGGATGGATTTGGTAAGTTTAGTAAGTAGTGAGACCGATTTATAATTGTTTTGAGATCACTACCCAGCAGGCAGGCATCTTGATGTCAATTTGACATCAAATATGTGACCCTGGACCACAAAACCAGTGTTAAGTCGCTGGGGTATATTTGTAGCAATAGCCAAAAATACATTGTATGGGTCACAATAATTGATTTTTCTTTTCTTGCCAAAAATCCTTAGGATAGTAAGTAGAGATCATATTCCATGAACATAAAGATTTTTCGGTACCCTCAGATTCCAGATTCTCATATAGGTGTATCTCTGTCAAATATTGCCCTATCCTAACAAATCCATTGTCTTTGTGCACGGAGCTGCTGTAGGTGGACTTAAAAAATGTATCTTTAACTCATGCATTGTACTGAATATTTGAGCTTTTATCATTTTTAAAATAGTAGCCTATTTTTTTTCAGGACCGTCAGTTCAGTGCAACCCAGCTAAGATAGCCAACCCAGGAGAATCCCGCTGTATAATTTAATTCCCTAAAAAAGAACCGGATCTTACGAGTCATTTGTTCTAGAACCGCTCTACACCGGTCTCGCTAAATAGTTTGATTCCTTAAAAAGAACCGGATCATAAGAGTCATTCGTTCTGGATTCTCAGACTGGTGCCTGTGTGTTTAGTGTTGTGTGCTGTATTCAGTAGCGGTGCAGAGCGCTTGGACAGCTTGGCAGGAACCCTTCAGAACACTTTAATACGACGTTTGTTCAGTCCACTTTATCGGAAGAACTGACATTAGAGCACAGTCAGGAGAACCGAACGTTAAGAAACAAGAGTAACCCTGTTGCAGTAATTAAAGCAAAACTTAATAATGACAACAGCATACTCTCGAAAAGTTACCCATCTGTATCTGAGGGCAAGCTAAAACTCTAAATGGTAGCTTACGAGTAGCAAATCATTTAACCATAATTACACAAACGCTTTTACGAGACGCGATGCTTAAAAGGCAATGCCAATTGGCTTCGAAACGCCCTCGTGCCAAGTAGTCTAAGATTTCCAGTAAATTGCCTTAAACATGGAGCAAAATTGGCAACAGAAGCATCACACTTGGCAGCGACTTTAGAAACTAAATAGGCCATAACTCACAGCACCCCGCGCGCAAAGTCTGGAAGGGTCATAAAAACGCGTCCCGCAGACCCCCAGCGGTGCAGCAGCTGTGTGTTTGTATAATCAAGTGCCTCGAAATTATACGATTACATTCTTCACGATAGCCTATACCTCCCTAAAAAGGACTCAGGACCACAATAACCTACATCGTCATTAAAAGAAAGAAAAGGCACAATTGCAAAAGCACTGCGTGATTAGTGAGAACTGCTTTGACAAATGTGCTTGGGAATGCATGCATGCATCTGACGTGCACTTAAAAGACATCGCGTTTACCTGCTCCAAGCGCTCCTGCAGAGTTTGGAAAGACCTCGACAGGTCCCGCGTTTGTCGCATTGTCCACACTGTAAATATGGCACTGCACACAGCCAGGGACAGCGCGAGCACGGCCATGAGCGACCAAACCAAGCGCAGTGTGCGGATCCGTCTCCTCTGAAGAATTCGCTGCATTGTTGCGCACACGGGTCGTTTACCGTTCTGGAGCTTCCACATCAATCATTCTGTCCGTATTCCACGAGAACATCTCTGAGCCTCTCTGGTAGGTCCCATGCGCGAGAGCTTCTCCAACTCAGAGAGCGCAAATGCAGCTGTTGCAGCACGGTCAACGCAAACCTGGTTGCAATCGTTGCGAGATTGACCCAGCAAATCAGTCGCCGCTGGCAATGCTTTGGTATATGGACGACTGTCTGCGCTTATTGCATGAACTGGCACGAATGGAATAGCGATATTCCAATGCAGAGAGTTGACAGTAGCGCAGCAGCACTGTGGGGCTCGGGTTTTACTCGCATCTTACGGAGACCTGACTCTTTGCATGACTTCCTCGTGTTCTCTTAGACAAATAGATCACGGTCTAGTCCATAAGATGTGTCATTTCAAAGCAGTGCGTCCATGTGCTCAAGTATGCACTGCAGGGAAGTGAGTCCTGCACAGCAGTGGAAAACAGATTTCCTTCCCCCTCGCGCGGTGCCAAGTATTCTTATTCTGTAGCGAAATACCATTTAGCTCTGTCCTGCCTCAAATCAACAAGTGCGCTTGTCCGCGTGTCTTTTTTCTGGAAGGCTGGTCGAACTGGTTGTTCTCTAGAGATTTAGCAAGGTTTGGCCGTAGATTAATATTGTATATAGGGGTGATTAAATTCTCACCTCACCGAAATGCTAGGAGGACATATTATAAGAAAGAATATAGCCTGCATGAAGGCAAGAGGCAGTTAGTGCAACCTAAGCTTTTGTGTAAACGACTTAATTGCTAGTTTTTTGTTTTTTTTAATTAGATGACTAACTATTAACACAAACCCTGGTACTAGACTAAAATATAAATCTGAGCCGTTTGAACTAAAAGAAACCTGCACTGACTGATCTTGAAACATGTCAGTAGGATGTCTTAAGATGCACACCAGTAATGCCTTTTTCTAAGGAATATATAAAAAGAATTAAATGTCCTAATTGAACTATGGCCTAATCCTGGCTTAGGCTAAGCCCTGTCTGTGAAACCAGGCCTAAGCGTTTATGCAAGCTTCAGCAGTGTCCATTCATATTATTTTTGTAACATGAATTAGCTCATAAAACCATGCGCTTATTTTATACAGTAGACCTATAAATACACGTTATGTGCATGCCATATTCTTTAAATATTAACATGTACGAACTTTAAATCTTAAAGTTAGTTTGAACAGATTTTTTTTATCTCCTCTTTGGTTTCTAAAATGACAAACAGCGCAGTCTAATCATTGCTTAATCATTTCCTAACATTAATGTCAATATTGTGAAGATGTGTCTAATTTTGCTTCCCTTTTCCCTTCCAAATATCCCAAACAACTGGACGGTTTCCCGGCAGCGAGTTTGATTATTATGAGTCAGAAAAAGAGCCTCGGTCTGATTCACAGCGTTTTGGCTTATTTAATTTGCTACCAAACAATCGTGCGAGCATTTAAAGGATTAAATGATACAAGAGATGCACGTCACAACTGTTGTCCCGGTTGTTTTTAACACTGAAATACTACTTGAATTCCTCAGTGAAGTGCACTGGAAGAAGTCCTACTGTAAATGTGGTATACCGTTCATGCACACTTGATGTCGCTGTTGCCTAAGGTGTGGTAAGCGTATCAGCAGTGTGGAAATGCCGTGATCTGCTGGCCAAATGTGAACCCTGCTTCCAGTTACGATTAATCTCATGGTCATTGATTCAGAAGTGAGCTTTGATGGCATTTACTGTGTTTATTTTATGAGTACTTCTGCATAGTTCTGTTAAACACTAATCTAGATCACAATGTTTTCAAAGCTTTTAGGCAAGTGAAAGCACGTGTAGCAAAACCATGGACAAATGTACTTTTATCATTGGCCGACAGAACAACAGATTCCACAGTACATTGGATACAGCAGCTTGTAACAATGTAGCTTTTTTTTGCCATCTTTACAATGAGGCTACACAGATCTTCAATAAAGTGCTACAAAATAACAGTTCCATCCTAACAGGTCGTCAGAGGTTACCAATAACTACATTTAAAGACTGAGGTACTTACGGGTTGTATGATGTTCACGTCTATGATGTATTCAGTAACGGCACAAGATATTCTTGCCAAAGACCTTTTGCCAATAAACAAAGTATCTGGCAACTAAAAAAATTGCACACAAATAATCTTCAAGGCAAAGTAAACAAAAATCCGCTACAAGGCAAAGTAAACCATTCAGAAAAGCTAAATCCAAGCACAGATTCACAATTTACAAATGTGGCGCATTTTTTACTACTTTAAGCGAGATTATTCTGTTACGACTGGTGATAATTACCAAAAGTTAGTAAAAGTATGCGCTTATATCTGTGCATGTACAGTCTAAACGGATACATCTTCATCTTCAAGGTGGCTGTGACTCTTGTGTACCAATCAGGTATTTATATATTACAATATAGTTTAGGAACACTACTTGTGTATGAGTTTAGGTCAAGTGGTTTTGTGAGCGAGATCAACTACACGTACAAATCAATACTCAAATGTACTAATAAAATGGCATGTGGTTGGATACTAAAATTACTATTTCAATAGAACATCTAAGAGGAACAGTTCTAAATTCTAAATACAAACATTGTAACAGCACCAATTGTAACAATTTCACTTCCCCTCTTCCACTGGTAGAAAAATGATGTCATAATATGCCCAATATGGATGTGATTCCTAATAACGCAACAGTGCACTTCTGATTCTTTGGTTAGGCCAGACTTCACAATTTAAATGTGTTGAATGAATCAATATGTAATGCACTTTTTGAGCAGCATCTTCTGTCTGTTGTTCTCTGCAATAATGCTTGTCTATATCGCCTCATGAAGTTGCAGAAAATGTATGTAGGATATGACCATGGTACAGTACTTAATCCATTTTAACTATCAGTATACCGGCTTCCTGTGCTTAACAAACAACTTGTTACTTGTGGCTCTGTTCAGGGGTTGACAGGGGAAGAATCTATGTGCTTCAAAATCTAAAGGTCCCCCTGGGCCAAGTGTTCAAGGGCATCGCCCTCACAGCGCATGCAGTGATAGCCGAGGTCAGAGGTCACATCCCAGCAGCCCTGCTTTAGGTAGAAGTCAAGAGATGATTTGTTCCAGTCCAGCACAGTGAAATTCAGCTGGGTGCAACCAGCAGCCAGACCAAGCTGAGGGTGATCAGAATCACAAACATGTCAAATCGTACACAATCAACAATAATCCAATTCTTCATTTGTTAACAACGGATTCCTTGCTAATGCATTATGATCGTGTGCCATATGCTGCTATTATCAAGTATAAATAAACACCCCTCACCTGGGAAACTTTGGACATCAGAGCCTTGCCAATGCCTTTCCCTGGAAATACTCAGAGAAAATCATTAATCAGTCAGAGGGCTTACAATTTATTTTCAATTTAAATAAACAAAAGCACACAGTGTGGTTTCCTTACCTCTGAACTCTGGCATCACATACAGGTCCTCCATGTATACCGCCCGACCTTTCCATGAACTGTATGTGTAGAAGTACAGAGAGTAACCAACCTTGGTATGACCTGTAAAGAGATATACATACATGAATCACCTCTGTCAGCTTGATGGCTAAAAAGAAAAAAAAAAACATTAATGTTAACACCAAGGTAAACACAAAACTCCAACATACTCCGGGCTAACAATATCAAGTTGTAAAACATACAGTCACCACAATTAGCACCTTTGGCAAGGCACTTAAAAGAATAGTTCACTAAAATATTTTATTTTACCCTGCAGGCCATCCAAGATTGAGATGAGTTTATATCTTCATCGGAACAGATTTGGAGATTTGCATCACTTGCTCAATGGATCCTCTGCAGTGAATGGGACTGAGAGTACAAACAGCCGATAAAATCATCAAAATAATGCACAAGTAATACACACATCTCAAGTCCATCAATTAATGTCCTCTATCTATAATTTTGCTTACAAGCCAAATCAGCCTTAAACAGTTTACTGTGAAAAGAAAGGACTTTTTCACTGGAGGAAGCATTATGGATTAGGCTGGAAGCAACACTTTCGAGGTAAAACATCTTCCTGATGGATTTGTTTTTTTACAAACATGCAGCTGTTTACTTCTACTTCTCTTGTGCATTAATTGTGGAATATATATATATATATTGGATGTTATAGGCAATTAGCAAGACAATACCAATACAATAAAGGAGTGCTTCTGCAGGTGGTGACCACAGACCACTTCTCAGCTCATATGTTTCTGGCTGTTGTTTCGGTCACTTTTGAATGCTGGGGGTGCTGTCTAGCGGTAGCATGAGACGGAGTCTACAACCTACACAAGTGGCTCAGGAAGTGCAGCTCATCCAGGATGGCACATCAATGCAAGCTGTGGCAAGAAGGTTTGCTTTGTCTGTCAGCGTAGTCTCCAGAGCATGGAAACGCTACCAGGAGACAGGCCAGTACATCAGGAGTGGTGGAGGAGGCTGTAGGAGGGCAACAACCCAGCAGCAGGGCTGCTACCTCCACCTTTGTGCAAGGACGAACAGGAGGAGCACTGCCAGCGCTTTGCAAAATGAACTCCAGCAGGCCGAAAATGTGCATGTGTCTGCTCAAACAGTCAGAAACAGACTCCATGAGGGTGTTCTTTTGACAAAGATTGGCAAATTCGCCACTGGCGCCCTGTGCTCTTCACAGATGAAAGCAGGTTCACACTGAGCACACGTGACAGAGTCTGGAGACGCCGTGGAGAACGTTCTGTTGCCTGCAACATATTCCAGCATGACCAGTTTGACAGTGGGTCAGTAATGGTGTGGGGTGGCATTTCTTTGGAGGGTCGCACAGGCCTCCGAGGTAGCCTGACTGCCATTAGGCACCGAGATGAGTGTTCCCTTAATTTTTTTTGAGCAGTGTATATTTTTTTCAGCTGTTTGGAGTCTCGTTCTGATGGCACCCATTCATTCACTGACAGGATCCATTGGAGATGCAATGCAAAATATTATCTGTTCTGATAAAGAAACAAACTCATCTACATCTTAGATGGCCTGCAGGTAAAGTAATCATGCATGAATAAATGCCAAAACAATATATATGCTGTGGCAAGGTTGCAGAAAATGTATACACTACCCTCCAAAAGTTAGGAAACACCCCTGGCAAAGTTTGGTTTTGGTTGATATCAGAATAAATCCTCATCATTTTTGGTGAAAATACTGTACATTAAAGTACTTGATTATCATTGAAGACCAGCAATAATAATTTTAATTTTGATTACATAATAATGGAAATATATACGTCAAAGTTGAGCTACTATGGGAGGAAGTGTCCAGTCTGTGTGAATCATCTTTGGGCAATCCTTCAGGAGGCTTGGGGTAATACATCAAGTCAATGTTAGAATAAACTGACAGCTCAGATGCCCAGATTATGCAGAGCTGTAATAGCTGCAAGATATTTTTATAAATCAAAATTGTAAGTATTTCCTATGTATAAACTGCTTATGTAATACAATGTTTTCACAGTTAGTGTTGTTCCTTATCAGTGCAAAATTACCACAAATTAAATAAAATACATGCCAATATTGTCCAAAATCCCACTCTTCTAGGGTGCCTCCAAACCTCTGGAGGACAGTGTATACGTAAATGTGAAGATCCAAAAAAAAAGCAAACAAGCTTATGTAACTATGCACTCAGGGTAGACATGACACACATGCCCAGATTAGATAACAAATTTGTTTCCTTCTGCAGGGCAATGCAGAAGAACAGCAGTTTTATATGAAGCTTTAATAGGATTGTTGATCCAAGATAAATACTAAATCAAGGTTCTTTTTTTCTCACCCTCTCTAGACTTATGCTGCTCCGGCACTTCAGCGATAATTCCATGGAAAAAAGGGTTTTTGGAGAATCCATCCTGCTCCAAATCTAGAGTAGAGAAGCACGACTGGTATCAGCTTTAAAGTCTTACTAAAGCAATCCACAGAGTTAATTATTAAAAACAAATCATTGTACTGTAATAGGGGAGATGTGACAATCAGGCCTACCTTTTTGTGTGATCTTGACCTGGTCAAAAACTTTCTCATACTCCGCCAGTTCCTAGTATGAATGTTTTGACAATAGTAACAGTTTCAGTGATAGGGCAATTTTCTTCACTTTGCGAGCGCATGATGCATGCATAATGACATTAATATAGTAAAAAATAAATAAAAATAAAGGAATGACTAATAAGCTAATAATTTCTTATCCAAACTACTTATATTGCATCATGTAGACAAAGCACATGAGATAACTTTTCCTAGAAAAGCGTTTTCCACACAGATAAAAGAAATAGCTTTTTTACCGCACAGAATGCAATTCAAGCAGGCACTATAGCAAATATTACAGTTTCTATTCACATTTAATGTATCATCCATGAAAGTATCTTTTGAATTCTATTAGACTGCATCATAGATGTTTGTTTTCACTATTCTGACAAAATAGCAAATTGTTTCATTTTGCACTTTCCACCGTCGCCCCGCAGCATAAATAACAAGGTTTTAGTAATTAGGTACTCTCTGATTTTCAGATCCTTTCATCTTCGTTGTGATGACGTCATTGCGCATCCACGATTGAAAGCGCAGAAAAGTCGCCGCTGAACAAGTGAAGGCGGCTGCACGTTTCCCAGCATTCCAATCGCCGTCCACTAGGCTCAATGACAGTAAGTGTCAGATTACATTGTGCCAAATGAATATGGCTTACTGTAACTCTGCCATCAACAACACTGCTGCAATTACGCGCGTTACACGTTAAAACAACAGCAGTGTTTGGGGGACAATGAATGATGACGCGCGCTGTCTGTGACGCAGCAGATCGGTGTTTCAATGTTTCCACAAGATTCTAAAATCGTCACAAATGGACGCACGCACTAGACACACGGACACGTGCACTCACCAGTATCATCCGCGAGATGTCCTTACAGTCCTCGAGCGTGGCGGCCCGGATTGTGAAGTCCATCCTGTGTTCAACGATATTAACAAGCCGGGGCAACAAAATCGGGACAGTTTGTCAACGTGGAATATTATTCAATGAAAACACGGAAGGGATGTGTTTGTTGATCTGACTCTCACGCGGCGCTTAGAAACTGCTAAAACAGCGCCACCTGCAGGTTCTGATGTGATAACACAGCCCCGTCATCACTACTGGCCCTTATGCGACTATAGAAACCTTTGTAAATTAACCTAAAACTGTAGATTTAAACGTGTTTGACGCTTGTTGTTATCCATATCTAAAGGTTGACTCATGACAATGGTTTTATATTTACTTTCATTATTATTTGTAACATGACATTCATTATGGTGTTTAATATTAACTGACGAAGTGACTAAACTATTTCTCCCGTTCCCATTCCGTGGCTGCTTTCCTGAGTCATTCAAAAATGACGTAGGTAGGCCTATTTTCGACTATTGTTGATATTAAAGATGAATAACCTTGAACAAGCAACACGTTTTATATAGTTCAGATCCCAAAAATGAAGCTTCCGTCATCATTTATACAAACTTGTATGAGTTTTCCTTGATAAAGCACAACATATATTTTGAAGGATGCTGTTATGTGAAGAATGTTGTTGGTACCTTTTTTTTTTTTTTTTTTTTACGAGAAAAAGGTATTAAACAACGTTGGTAATTGTCATGACAGGATTCGAATTCTTGCGTGAGTTAACTCTTTAAACCATTAGGTATCCACCAATACCGTTCCTTTAAAATTGAATGATATTGTAGAATCTAAGGCCTTTTATTCTCAGTTTATTGGAAGAATATGGCTGAGCAAGAGGGGATTTTTTATATATAACAAATTCATAAGTGTTTATACATCTAGAATCATTGCATTTTACACATGTATACAGTGCCTGTCCTTTTTGGTCTAAATTCAGTGTTCAGACTGCATATGCAACTGGCTCATAATATGAGCTTCCCTTGACAGTATGACATTAGCTCATTACATTTAAGGCCTACAATAAATAAGCTACACATTCCACCCCAAAAAGTCGCTGTTCAACTCAGGGGTGTAAACTGTATTTTCAGAGTTTGTGTGCTGCTAAATATAGATTCGTAGGCTGAGGCACTAGACTGGGTGGAGATGCTTTCATTTGAACAGTTATATTCAGATTTCGCTCTCAGAAACTGGCCTCGTGCCACTCAAAACAGGTCCAGTGTTGAAGTAACCGGCGCTGCTGACTGAACCGTTGTCTGAGGCTGACTAACGCAAGCGAGGGGGAAAATGCTGCCGTTTTCCATCAGCTATGATGCTCAGATTACGTAGGCCCTGCGTAAAAGGTTCAGCCACAAGTACTGTAGTGAAACAGTGCCTGCAAGCAACTGCGTTTCTGTCTATTCAATGGGATGAGCGCGGGTGGGTTTTTCAGACAGAAACAGCTAATTGTCTTCTGTATCCTTGAGTAGGCTGAATACAGGCGTGAGGGCGAGAAAATCTTTAAACACCATACAATAGAAACGTCAGACTACATCCTCAGACAATTACCTTAATAAGGTCATGAAACCCTAAAACACATTTTTTGAAATGTTAAAGGGTTAGTTCATCCAAAAAGGATAATCAAAGGATACTCAAATGATTTGAGGAAAGTGATTCCCTCAGTTCATTTGAGTAATGGAAAATTGACCACTTGATTCATCCCATGCCCATATGGAGGCGCCGTCATCATGGAAAGAATCAGCGCAAAGAGTCATGTGTTGTCCAATTTGAAGTGGCCATTTTTGGATATGTGTATGAAATTAACAAACAATTAAAACTCTCTTAATATAATGTTAACCAAAGAGTTACATTTATTTAGAAATCCAAAGCCAATTCAGACAGTTATGTTCAGGATCTAACCCATGAATGAAACACTTTCCTTCTCCACTTGGTTTCAGTACTACAAACTAAACAGCTGTGTTTGTGCCCGAAACGTCAAGGCCGTCATTGACGCAGAAGAGGTCCTGTGAGTGATCAACGGTTTTATGAAAATGTTGAAGGTGTGGCAACATAAAAGAAGAGAATGTGGTTTTCTCTTCACGCTGCATGGTGCCTCTGTATACGCTCATTAGTACCAGGACAGCGCCAAGAACCATTACAGTATATAACTGACATTAACACCTTAGAAAAACTCATGCATTCATGGAAAAACAGCAGCCATGACGTCAAAACCAGTAGCCTAAGACCCTTTTATACACACCTCATAAAGAGCAGATGGAAGAACAGAGGCACAGTCACAGTTATACAGAATTTGGTTTTTCCAAACAGGTTAGAAATAGGCATCATAGCATATATTTAACAGTCAAAGTTAGATAATGTAGAAGTAAACAGTGCACAAATAACAACAGTCTACACCTAAAATAACATCACGAAGGTCCACTTGTAGCCTACATACTATATAATGCATTGTCCTCCTGTACAGTGCAGGAAATGATCTTCCTTTCCTGTTTAGTCTATGACTATGTGGTGTTACTATAGTATCTTTTTCAGGCTGCTTTCATCACTTTAAATTGGACATGAAGAAGCTTGAATATCCCTTTTCTCCTACACTTCATTAGTACTTACACACACACCAAACTTTACATTTTTATCCCTGACATCCTGAAGGTTTTCCTTGATAATATACAGCATGTTATATGTCAAAATGTATTGTTTTCTTTCTGTTCTTAAGTATTTTCTGATTTACAGAGCAACAAGATGAGATACACTAAATTCCCTTTGTAACAACTTTGTGGGGGGAAAAGAAGAATTTTAAAACTGGATTCATCCAATGTTTAGATTTTTGTTCTAGGAATGTATATTTCATTTGCATATTTAAGCCTGTAATACAAAAATTGTTTGCAATTATCAATGTAATCAATCAACTAGGTACGTAAGGTGATAACTAGTTTTTTTTACCCCATTCAACCTGCAGTATTACAGTTGAATCACTTTTTTTTTTTTTCAAATAAGCTGAAATCATTTACTTAGCTTACAGCTTGTTGTCTGCTTTACATATATGTACTCTATATATAGATCAGATAAAAAAGGAAGTGAGCTCATGATCTAGCTGATGCAACTGAGCCGCAAGAAATTTAAGAGTGAGGAAAAGAAAAAAAATGTTATTCAGAACTAACGTCCCTCTTTCCCATATTAGGAGAAGAATAAGTGTTTGTCATCACCGCGGTATCTGAGTGAGGAAATAGGTTGAGCAAATGTTGCCCGTCAGGGTCCAGACGTAGTTAGCATTGGTCATGTGACGTTAACAGTGAGTTGAGCTAGTCAAGCTGTGGCCTTTGTTACACATTAACTGTTTCAGTCAGTGAGTGAGCTATTCAGAAATTCAGTTTTCTTTACCTAAACTATATATTTGTATTTAAGTAGTACATATAGGTAAAACCTTATTCTATCATGGACAACTCTACTACACTGACCTTCAGAAATGAACTGAAATTGCTGTTCTTCAGGGTGTGTTCGTAGCCAAAACAAACAGTACATTTCTAGTACATGTGTTATTTACACATCCAGACAAACGTGAGTAGAGGCACTCATGGACTTGGTGTGCACACACTTACTCATGCCAACAAGATGGAACATTGAGGGATTTATTTTAAATAATGTGAGAGCTGTAGTTTTGTTAAAATGGCTAGCTATATAAATTAAAAACTAAAAAATGATAATATAGGTCTATTATTTGCCTGATTGTTTCACATTGTAATTAAAGAAGGTTTCTTTTCTTTTTTTTTGATAGGGTGACATACATTTTATTGCTAAAAGTATTAGGTCACCCTCCTCCGTTGAGCAGATCTGATTTATTTAGTAATTTCCAAACCTTAATATTTATGCGTATAATGATATTCTAAGAGTTAAATTTTATAGTAACGGTTTGCACAGGACTCTTTTCTGTTCTAATATGACTGTGTATAAGGCAAGATTTAAAAATAAATGATTGATTCAGTCAGTGTGAAAGTACATGACAGGTTCACAGAGAGCATAGTCATAATGACAGCTGGACGCTTCCGGTGTGGCTTTAAATGCAGACCCTGAGCCAAAACTCATCACCAAACACCAGGGCCGTGCAGAGATGTTTAAAGGGGAGGGTGCTCAGAGTTAAAAAAAAAAAAAAAAGGGCAGATAGCAGGCTGAATATCAGCAACTAATATTTATGACAAATTTATTATGAAACGCCTCACAAATCAAGGGCAATATCAACAAGTCACCCCCCTAAACATCTCTCTCCATGATGGTAACAGTTACACTTTTATAAAAAAGTTCAAACTAACTTGAACATAAACACACATAACATCACTAAAACAAAAACCCAACTGTCTTGCTTAAATGACACAAAAA
>JAUMHQ010000059.1:2438532-2451258 GCA_032361165.1 Enteromius paludinosus
TATTTAGCAAAATTGAGATTAATAGTTATATTTTATTGTTGTGGGGCAAAGACAGGGCTCCATACACACATACACATAAAAAAAATAATAAATAAATAAAAACAAGAAACCCCAAGAAAAGGGCACTTAAAGGTGCTCTATGCAATGTTGCAGGATTTTAGCTCAATGTCATTTTTATCTCAAACCGTATGCATCACCCCTTGATCGTCTTGCTCTCTGAATACATTGGGGAAAAACCCGCTCTCGAAAGACAACACAGAGGCTGTAATACCAAAAGAAACACTTTGGGCACCACAACAAAAAAAACTTCGGCAAAACAATCGTGAAGAAGAGGTGGTGTTTAATGCGCGTTAAACACCACCTCTTCTTGCCGATTGGTTGGCCGGAGTTTGTTTGTGCGTGTTAAACCCCACCTCTTCTTGCCGATTGGTTGGCCGGAGTTTGTTTTTGATTTGGTGTATGTCCTGCACCCCTATGTTTTGCAAGATCGCATAGAGCACCTTTAAGGCATCCAGGAGGAAAGGGGCCCCCTCTGCACGTGCCTGCCAAACACCAATGACTTGTGCTTAAACTATATGGACAAAAGCATTGGGTCACCCCTTCTTTAGAACAGAAAATGGCACTTCCAAACCTCTTGCAACAAAGATGGAAACGTATTCATTTGTTTACTCATTTCCATCTCTGTTGCAACATTGTCGGAAGGGTCTAAAATGACTGTACCCATATGTACAAGTCATTGGTGTTTGGTGATGAGTTAATGGCTCTGGATTTAAAGGCCACACCAGAGGTGTCCAGCTGGCCTTATGACTTTGCTCTCAGCAGACCAGTCAAGTTCTTCCACACTGACTGAATCAGTCATTTCTTTTTCAACCTTGCCTTATACATAGAGACTTAGAATAGAAGAGGGTCCAGTCCAAACTGTTACTATTAAATTAAAAGCTAACAAATTCTCTAGTGTTTCCCAACCCTGTTCCTGGAGGCACACCAACACTACACATTTTCCAACTTTTCCTAATTAAACACACCTGAATCATCTCATCGGCTCATTAGTAGAGACTCCACGACCAGAAATATGTTGGTCAGATACGGGAGACATCCAAAATGTGCACTGTTGGTGTGCCTCCAGCAACATGGTTGGCAAACACTTCCCTAGGATATCATTATATGCATTAATATTAAGGTTTGCACCCATGGAAATTACTAAAGTAGTCAGATCTGTTAATCGGAAAAAGGGTGACCCAATATTTTTGACGACAAAGTATTTTTAAAAGAATGACTAAAAATTACCCAGAGCGCTGACATAAAGATTGACCATTATCACAAACATGTTTTTGAGTAATCTAATTGTAGGTTACACTTTGCTGCATAACCATCTTACAGGAAAACATGACACTGAAATCTTACAATTCAGTACAAAGTATAAAACGCAGTATGTTTAAAACTATAAATAAAGCACCCAATCTCATGATCTAAAATGAGATGGGAGCTGATGCCTAGAAAAATATGTTTCTGCATGTGTTCTGTCAGCTAAAGCTAGCATGCTATTTGTCTTGTTTGATTAAAAAGAAGACTGCTTATATCTGTTCTAATACATTAGAACATTAATAGAAGCTCATCTAATTAAGCAGTAGGCCTATATTAGATTGATGTTATCCTAATCAGAAAACACCATGCCTGCAGGTAACTACGGTTGTGAACTCCAAGAACATTACGTGGGATATGCTGCATAAATTGTCACAAGTAATCCAATATTGCTGTTTATGGCTCGCTCACCTGTTACTAAATTTAGCAGCATGCATTGTCAGAGGTCACACATAAATATTCCAGCAAGCAGCTGTCTCTGAATCTGCTACAGCAGACAAAGTTCAGTACTAATAAATGACTTATTGTTCCAAACTAAAATACAAATATATTTACATCGCAACATCTCTTTCATAATAGCTATCAGTCTTGTATTACGTTGCCCTTTGAAGTTCATTAAACAGATGGTTTTTACGTGTTTTAGCTTTAAAATGATGTAAAACGTACTGTACATCTCTTACGTTTGAATAATACAGTGCCCTCCACTAATATCGGCATCCTTGGTAAATATAGGGTTATAAATATAAAGAGAACAAAGGCCAAGTTTCCTTAATCATCTATCAAAAAACAATGAAGTTCTGATGTGCAGAACAAGATTGTTGAGCTTCACAAAATAGAAAGTGGCTGTAAGACAAAAGCTAAAGCATTTAAAATGTAGATTACCACCATCAGGGCAATAATTAAGAGGTTCCTTCGACTAAAGATGTTACAAATCTGTCTGGAAGATAACGTGTGTCTATACTCTCCTACTGCACTGTGAGGAGGAGAGTCACATACTCTTCAAGGATCACAGCTGGAGAATTGAGAGGGTACTTGAAAAAAAAAAAAAACAGACAGCCCCTACATCACGTCTTGTTCAGGAGTGTTTCAGGAAATATTCTTCTCACTCATCCAAACACAAACTCCTCCATATTCAGTTATCAGACATGACTTGAAATGACACTGGCTCCTATGGTGAGAAAAATAAAATAAAATTTGAGTACAAACAGGGGTAATAAAATACCCCACACTCACAAATAAATATACAGTTATATCTTTAATGTTGTTGGCCTGTTTTTCTGCTGGAGGTCCTGGACATCTCGTTCTGATGCATGACATCAACAGATCAGAAATCTAAAGCTGATTGCCTGTTAGAAATCTCATAATGGGCCATGGTAGGATCTTCCATCAGGACAATAATCCAAAAAAAAAACTCAAAATCAACACAAAAATGGGCCACTGAGCACAAAATGAAGCCATGGCTGTCCCAGTTCTCTGACCTGAACTCTATAGGAACTGAGTGAGGTGAACTAAAGAGGAGAACATGGAGCTGGTATTCTGGATGAAGGAATGGTCTCTGATCTCTTCAGGCATTACAGGAGAAAACTCAGGGCTGTTATCTTGAGAACATGTATTGGAGAAAAGCATTTATTTCATCATGATTTGTGGCCATTTTCTCCTCATTTTCAATTGTTTTACTTCAACTACCGGTTGAATTAATTGAGGGAGTTTTTGAATGAAAGATCAAAAGTGCAAACGATGCATATTTATGTTTACGACCACCTTTGCTTACATTTGCCAATGTTAGTGGAGGGCACTGTATTTTGTTTAGCCTCATTATGATTAAGCATGATGACTTAGCACTAGAAGAATGTATTTGCAAATGTTAATGAATATTCACTGTGAAGTTTCACCCAGACACTCGTGTAAAGCAAGTTAGACCACTTCAACTCAAGCAAACTGAAGTATCATAGCACCCTAAGGCAATATCAGTCAGGTCGATCCAAAAGGATCGTATTTGTAATATCTGGCACTTTGGATCAAACATACTTAAATGGCTTCTTGCATATAGAAACGGAAAGAACATTTCTGAGCAGATACGTACGTCAATCACATTTTGGTCCATTAAAATGTCTCCCATTTAGAGTTGGCACTGTCTGATTTTCTTGTTTTTCTTGGAGAGTTTTAGTTTAGGCCTGTGAGATAAGATATGGAGGCTTTCAGAGAGAAGTGGGTGGTTACTCTGATTACCAAGATGTTGGGTTGAAAAAAAAGAAAGCAGAAAGCACTTTTTATGCTTTGCTTTTCTGAAGTTCTCAGGCTCCACAAATAGCAACCCCACCCCTAAAAACAACTAACCTTAATGGTCACTAGATTAAGATCACCGAAAAAGATCAGAGATATGACGCTGTATCCAGAAATGGTTGTATTTATTTTTATACAGCAGTTGGTGTTAAATGAATAATTTTTGCACACATGATGCTTCACTTGCTCATTGCCATCCTACTGGCAAAACCATGCATTGGTTTACGTCAAATGCTTTGCCCATGACAATTGTTCAGTTATTCCTGCATTGGCACTGTGCAATGAACCTGGCACACTGTGCGTTTCATGTTGGGTTTATGTGAAAGACAGTGTGTTTGTACTGAATGTATTGGACTCATTATGTGTTTAGAGTGTGTGTGCGTATGTGTGTTTTTTGTTGGGGGGGTGGCGTCACTGGCAGTTGTATAATAGCCCTGCTGTGCTACCAGAGCTACTTTAGTGGGTGTGTCTCCCAAACCTCCCATTTGCTGATTACACAGGGGCTCAGTGTTCCTTCCTCAGTCCGCACACATGTTATGAATTAACTCAATTCACTTGTACCTCTACTAAAAAACAAAAAAAAACAGGAAAACTAATTAAAACTTCAAAATGTTAAAAAAGCATCAAACATATGCGAAAGACATCCCATATTCTAAAAAACTGAGATTTACTATTTAGCTGACAACATTTCACAAACCCAGACTGCTGGGAATGGTGCTTACTAGTGTGTAGTGCAGTGTGCAGCACTCATACAATACGACAACATACTAACAGTAGTATTGCATTGAGAGAACGTAGCATAACCATCAATGCAGGAGAGCAAAAGATGAACAAATTACAGCCAGTTTTAAAAATGTGTGAGTAGCAGTTTGACGGGGCATCAGCATGGGGAAAAGATGTGGGACTTCCTGTAGAGTTCACTAAAAGAAACATTTGGTGTCTTCAATAAGGATGCCTTATTAGTGATTCATCACCTCTGTATATGGGAGTCAACAGGCCAAGTTGGCATTAATTGATTATTAACCATTAGATTGCTCACTCCACTAACTCTGAAGGTTGTTTGCTATGCATTTGTGTTAATTTGCTAAATTAATACGATAAACCCAAGTTAATCACTCAATAGTTGAATCACTTTATCACTCTCAGAAATAAAGGTACAAAAGCTGTCACTGGGGTGGTACCTTTCAAGGTTCAAGTATGTACACTTTAAGTACTAATATACCAAAATGCACCCTTTGATTAGAAACATGATAGTGTCCTAGTGACAGTTTTGCACCTTATTTCTGAGAGTGTACCATCATTAACATGACTACTTTTTTTAAGCATGCTTGTGTTTGTGTTATACATTAACAACAGAACCGATACCAATTCATTTAACATCTATAAACACCATGCATGGTACATTATATAGTTCGTACTTTATCAATGTTTTTGTCAGTAGTTTATATTTTATCACACTGTATCACCTGTACGTGCAGGTAGGCTTGTACCAGTCAATAGCGAGCGTGCAAATAATTACTAAATATAGTAACAAACACATGCAGGTGTTTTGTTCCCTTATCAGTCTGTACCTACATCAAGCTCGTCATCATTCGATGCTATCTGTACTTGTGCATTTACATATCCACTTGACAACCAGTGGCATTTACTTTCTCTCTCTCCGCCGACCGTGCGCAAAGATACATTGCCTTTGTCCCTGGTGAATCTTATTTTGGGTACATCGCTGACGCTTTCTTGTGTGCTGAACTTTGCCCACACCCTCCTCGTACACTTCCAGCACTCGTTAACGCCGAGTCCTCATGGTAGTCTCGCATCTCCCCGCGGAGGCGTGCCCATGCCGCTCAAATACAGCGCTGCAGACGCGCGCCTGACTCATTGGGTTTGTCAGAGCGTACAGTGAGGTAAGCAGAGCCGCGTTGCCCACGCCGAGAAGAACATGCGATTGTCTCCAACCATTTCCACTTCGACATTGAGAAACAGCGCGTATGCTGAAGCGCGTTTGCCGATTTAGGTGAGAGAAGTTTTACGCGGTGATAAAAGCTACGGCGGATTGAACTTTGCATTCAGCTGTTTGTGGAGGACGCAGGATTTACCTGCGCCGGACCGAAAGCGAAGATTGCATGAAAGGTGAGAGTCTTTCACGGACAAATCTTGGATTTGGAAAGGAAGTAGTCGCTCTTATTAATTAAGCTGTACAAGTTTAAGATCTTTCAGCCTGACTCACTGAAACGTGGCCACTGGTCTCAGTCTGTTTTCTGTTGAAATATTTAATAGATATGTGTAGCTATATAACTTTCCTAATGGAATGTGGACTAGTGATGGGTGTGTGCCTAGGCTCATTAGTCAATTGAAGAAATATTGTGTAAAATAAGTGTTTATGTTAATGTCATTTACCGCTATTTAACTTGAACGGCTTTAAAACTAAGGTAGGAAAAAGCAGTGCGTTTTATACTGATTTAAGTAAGCATTATCAATACTGGCATCAGTTACTAAAAAGCAGTATCGGTGAACCACTGTGAAGTAATTGCACTGGTTTGTAATAATTAACTCTTGAAGAGTTGAAAATGAGCACGTAAGGACCGCTGAGTAAAGTTAAATGTAGACTCCCAGTTAAAGCTGTGCTTTTTGGTTTGCTGACTGCAACTTTAAAAAAGAAATTGTATTATTAGTCTGTGGCTGTGAGATAACCATCAGAATTGCTTTACATTTACGCAGCTGTATTTGACTGTGAATGTGCTAATCGTGAGTATATCTAAGTGTCTCTTTCTACAGCAAATGAGAGATGTGCTTGGTTGTGTTTGTGCATCTACTTGTTGCCAGTAGATAAAATCGGTCTATGTTATTTCACGTTTGCATTTCTCACATGACACGCTATTACACACCATTGTCTTTGGGACAAGAAATATTTTGAAGGTGGCGGGATGTCGTCTAAAGCTGTTTCCTGTAGAAAGTTTCTCCTCAACAATAGGCATCGAGGCTAAAAACAGTTGGAGGTCTGAGTGGTTACCAACATCAGACGGATCTGAGGATGCTGAAATAATGGGCCAGAAAAAAAAAGAGAGCGGAAAAAATAAAATGCAGCACAATGGTATCAGCCGCATGGCCAGCACAATGTGGAATTAAAAGCGAGATGTTTTTGGGAACGCGAGACAAAAGAAAAACCAGCTGCCAGTGTTACATAACTTCTTCAAGGCAGAACTTCTACACCCCTCTGTGCTTTTAGACTTAGCCTAATGAGGCCCTCAAGGGCATGTCAACACGGGTTGGTGCAAATGCATGTATGAAAAGGGTGATGTGCATGTTCTAACACACTAAGTATATAATTAAGGGAAATGCTTGAACGGGGCTCTGAGAGAAGCAGGGTAAGGAATGGTGTAAAGTTAAACATTGCTAATTTGAAGTAAAAAAATATTTCTCAGTGTCCACACACACACACATTTGTTTTCATCCTTTTTTTTAGCAGAGTGTCTTAGGTGACTCACGGGTGACAGACGTTCTTCCACTCTTGCTAGACGCAAATGTGGCCTGTTTAATATTTGAAGCTCCTGTGCTGCACGCAGGAGGAGACAATGCATAAGTCGTTAATGCTTGACTGAAACCGATCCTATCCTGAGATCCTGGGTGTGGGTTCATTTTGTAGCCATTTTTCCATGAGCTGACAGACTGTTGCAGTCGGGTTGCCACATAAGAACTTAATGTTCTAGGTCATCTTATGCTTAAACATTAAGGTAGCATGTGGCTAAATATATGCGGTGAAAAGCATGGTTGAAAAAAGTAACACTTGAACCACATGCATAAATATCTCTTTGGCATGTTAAATTAAGATTTCCACCTCATGAGCATGAAAACATCTTTCTCTTCCTCCTTCGTTTCAGATCTCAAGGCTATCCTGAGCTGCGCCACACTGGGAGGCTTACTGGATAAGCAGGAGAAGCATCCCTGTGACTCCAAAAAACTGTCTCCGCTTCTATCGTCTCCCACGATGGCCCTGGCCTCCTTTCACTTAATGCAAACTCTAAGGAACTCTCCGGCGGCTCTGCGTCGACGATTCCGTTGCGACCGAACGGAGAGCCTGTCTCACGGCGATCCCCTCTTCAAGGTGCACTACTTGGGCACCAAAAAGATCTTTTCCCTGGACTTGGAGCAGGCGGAGGATGCCATCGATCGACTCCTGGATGGAGTCTCTGGGAAGCTTTCTAAAGATCACGCCCTAGTAGTGCGGCCCCGATACGTCGAGGTTAAAGAACTGAGCACCGGAAGGCAGCTCACCAAGACCTACTTGCAGGATATCGCGTACTGCGCCTCGCACACGGCCAGACCCAATGTGTTTCTGTACATCTGCAGGCAGCCCGGTCAGCAGCTGCAATGCAGAGTGTTCTGGTGCAGTCGGGCAGAAAGGGCGAAGGACATGACAGCCTGCTTGGCGATGTCGTTTCAGCGGGCGCTAAATGACTGGCAGGGTGGATGTGCCACGTTGCCGCAAGTGGAAGGGATCACTAAAGAGCCGGAGAATTCTGGTACACCCAGTGCACCAAAAGGGTCAACGCTGCCAGCTAGTCTGGGAAAAGGTGAGTTAATAGAGATGAATTGATAAAATGTGTGCTTTAAAGGAATAGTTGAAAATTATGAAAAATGAAAATTTGCCCATATTTTACTCACCCCCAAGCCATCCTAGGTGTATATAACGTTTTTCTTTCAGACGAACAGTCAGAGTTAAAAAAGAAAAATATCCTGGCTTTTCCAAGCTCTGTAATGTTGGTGGATGGAGCCTATTATTTTGAAGCTCCATGAATCCAATATATCCATAAAACTAACCTATAAAGCAGGGGTCACCAAGTTGGGTCCTGGAGGGTCGGTGTCCTGCAGAGTTTAGCTCCAACCCTAATCAAACACACCTGAAGCTGCTAATTAAGGTCTAACTAGGTATACTTGAAACTTCCGGGCACGTGTATTGAGGCAAGTGAGAACTAAACTCTGCAGGACACTGGCCCTCCGGGATCAAGTTTGATGACCCCTGCTATATAGCCTAACCCAGGGTTTCTCAAATCTTACCCTGGAGGTCCAATGCACTGCAGAGTTTAGCTCAAACCCTAATCAAACACACCGGATCATGTTAACCAGTAAATTAAGGATCATTAGAAAACCACAGGGAGTCGGAGCTAAACTCTGTAGTGCATCGGACCTCTAGGGTAAGATTTGAGAAACCCTGGCCTAACTTATAGGTTAGTTAGCCAGGATACATTTACATCATCTGAAAGAAGAAAGTTACATACACCTAGGATGGTTTGGGGGTGAGTAAATTATAGGGTAATTTTTACTTTTGGGTGAACTATTCCTATGTATATGTAATGCAAGTCATTTTGGATAAAAGCATTAGTGTGATGAATGCAACCAAAAATTTGCCTTTGCTCAGCGTTCTATTTTTCCGTTCCAAAGTTCTAACCGTTTTGTTTTGAATGTTGTTACAGTCCGTTGGAAGAAGAGGGGCTCGGAGTCCCGCAGTCCCCTCCGTGCCATTCCCAGAAGAGGTTCTGCCAGTGACAACTGGCATTGATGGTCCCCGTCCCACCCTGAACCTTGACCACGTTAATTTCGTGATGCTTGGGATTTTCCAACATGGAATGTGAGGGAGGAAAAGGACAACCACACCTACAGCGGGTGGAACTTTTGAGCTTTGATGGAGTTTGCAACTCATTTTCAGAGTCTGTGTTCTAAACAGCCACTGCATTTGAGTTTACAGATTTACCGAAGTGATAAAATGGTTCGTGCAAATTGATTGCTTCAGTCATGCTGGTTTAAATTTCAGCTGGGTTTGCTTTTGGACTTTGAGACACAACCAAAAGTGCTCGCCTGCGCTGAACGGGTGTCTAGTTTTAAAGCCATGTATGTATCGCAGAGTTTTTCTAGTCCGCCTACTCCTGTGTATACACTACATGTCTGGGTAGTGATGAGCAGTCAGACAGGCTTTGTTTGTATTAGAGGTGTCAGGTGAGGATCTGTGTGGGAAGTGGGTGGATGCATGATGGTAAACAGTAACTGGACCAGGACATAAAAGTAAGCTCTTTGAAAAAAGGGTTCCTATCCCAAATGCACAAAGGAAGCAATGCTTTTTATTCTTTAAATGGGCGATTTATTCAGTTTATTTTTCACTACTGTATTCTTTCCCATGTTTTTTTTTTTTTTTTTTTAAATAGCCAAAACCTCCACACATTATTACCAATGATTGAATTATTATTACACCCTCAATTTGACCATTCATATGGTGTATTACGTACTGTTTAATTGTATAGTGGCTTGACAAGCAGGGCTGTTTGTAATGGGGCGGTTTGGTACTGCGGTTCTTGTTTTTGGTTGTCTATCATAGCCATATCCTGCTTTGCCTGGTTCTACCTCAGTTTGCCACTTGTATTCAGCTTTTAACTTAAAGCAAAGGATTTAATCCCAAACATATACTGAAGAATAGAGTTAAACTGAGAATATTCTGTCTGTGCACCTGCGTTTTTGAGGCCATAATGGTTCACCCCCTCGCAATTTTGTTTTATGTTAATGCAAGTTGTTTTACTACATCAGCCCATTTTACTTTGAGGGGAAAAAAAAGCCCAGGCAACAGCTTATGTCATTAGAATGCTGATTCAAAGGTATGCTTGCATAGAGAGTCATGTCCTTGAAAAAGCAGCATCTTTGCACTGCAGTTATATGTAATTAGAAATCGCAAGGAAGTATTTTTAAGTGGCCTGGTTACATAAACCAAGTATTTTACGGGATAACACCCTGCTTCGCACGACTGGAACAATCAACATTTCTTAGTACAAAAGATTGTCCAGCACCATAAAGTAGCTATTTTCTTAACACTGTTACATACGCTCACTAAGAATATATCGGTAGTATACAGTCGGTGCCTCACAGTATTAGAAATTCTGCCTCATGTGTTAGGCCAATCACATCAAAGGATTTCTTTTTTTCATTTTATCCTTATGGATTTTATTTAAAGTCGTATTAAACTGTATCTCTCATTACAATGACCTCAGATCTGTTGTTGGATCTGCTCTGTCTGCTCTACGAGGTGTTTAATGTTCTATGAATGTTCTTGTACCTTATTTTAAAACTATTTTGTGTAGATATTTAAATATTAAATGTATTTTATGGAATATTAAACTTTTTATATATGAAACATTTGTGTCTTGTGTTCTACTCATTTATTAAACGCATAAAAAAACAAGAGCTTTTGAGAGTTACTCGAATTTCAGGACAGATTCGGTCCTTAAAGAGGGAGCAGTTTCTGTGCAAGTCATGGTGGGGCGCAAATCTTTTAATGCGAGGGATTAAAATATAATCTCATCTGATGTAGTAACTTTTCATGTCCATGGCTGACAATTAGAAACTTACAAAGGCTAAAGCTGTCATTAATAAACCTCCTTGTTTATACATAAATTAATGGTCTTTAATATCAAAAGTGCTGTAAATCAAGAACAAAAGATCTTAGTTCATGGTTCAAACTGTTACGGCTTTAGATTCTAGGATTTTTAGGCCAAATAGTAAAAACAGTGATCCTTTGGACTTTAATACACTTCAGATGTGTTTTTTTTTTTTCTTCATTTGGCGGTTAAAGGACTTGGAGTCCTGTCTCTGCCTTGAAACCTTTGGACCTCAGAGAGGCTTTGGAAATGAAGTCGTCTCAGTGGCTTCAACTCCTCCACAACTAAGAAATAAGGTAGAGGAAACGCGTATTAGAGGAAGTTGGTCAAATCGAGCCGAAGGCCTGTTTCACGCTAACCGCTGCGGCTCTACGCAGAAAAATCAACAAGAAGAATATATGTAACAGACACAGAATGTATGATGTAGGCCTAAGACTTGGCTATGTTTAGATTTTGGTATTGTTTTTCTTGCTCACACCCCTTATCGTATGAGCACAATGACAAAAGAACAATCCAAATATTTGGATCCAAGATTTCCCGGACTCCTGTCTTTCAAAGTAACTCGAGCTCTGTGTTCTCACCCAGATCATAGAACGGTTCCTCTCGGTTTCCCTGAACGACAATCATCTCCAGGAAATTCAGGAGGGCCCCAGTGACCAGGAAGCGCTCTGGGAGGGACAGGGTTTGGAGGTAGCGCATGTCCAAAGAGAAGGGGTTGTCGGGAGGCGGCATGGTGCACAGTCCCACCAACTCACTCACTACGTCCCACACATGAGTACCTACAGGGCAGAAGAAAGGTTTGTGTGCGACGTGAGATCCTTGTAAAATAAAAAGTACAGATGTTTGATTACTATCCTTCTGGTGCACTTGATCTTTGGTAACGTAGCAATACAGTATATGAATATACAACCACTAAAGTAAGTTGTATGTATATTTACACATAATCTTTAACCTTGTTTAATTTTCCAAACTTTGATCCGGAGACATAAAGGAATATTGTATATAATAAAATTGTGAAAACATGGCCAGTAAAAGTTGAAGGTGGTGAAATAAAGAAGATCTTAAAACCTTGGGATGTTGAAACCCAGTCTGTGATGGACTTCAGCTTCATTGGTGTATCTTTGACTAGCGTATCAGTTCCTCCGACGTTTACTAGGCGCTCATGATTGGATCGAATCCAGGCATAAGGTTGCCCATACTTGGCATAGCCAGCTAACAGGAACAGGGTGCAGTTCATTTCCTGCAATGCAAAAAAAAAAAAATGTATCTTTTGAGAGCCTTGACCACTGCAAGACAATTAGAAATCTTGTCTTGATAACTGACAGAAAACCTAAAAGTTAAAGGCTAACTATTGTATGTATTATATAGCAAGAGTGCATCATGCAGCTTATATTGTATTTAATCTTCAATCTCTTTAATTCACCAATATTCAAATATTTAGATCAAGTAAAACAAATATATGTATCACTATGCACACACACACACATATATATATATATAAAATTAACAGTTATTTTAAATTGTAATGGTATTTTATAATGTTACTCTTTTTACTGTATTTTTGATCAAATAAATGCAGCCTAAAAGGGGCCATTGAATGGAAAACTGAATTTAGCTTGGCATGGTTGAATAATAACAGTTCAGTACATGGACATAACATACTGTG
>JAUMHQ010000059.1:2451516-2487082 GCA_032361165.1 Enteromius paludinosus
AGCTACATACCTTCTATGTACATATCAGAGAACAATTTAAAATATTCTCTCAATGCATTCTATGGCACCTTTAAGCATAAGAGATTTATTTCCAAAACATACAATCTTTGAACGGCATTGATTATTTTATAACCCTAAATTAATTGGCAGTGTTTTTTTTTATATATTAGTAATGTTGTTAATATGTGACGTTGTGACATGATTAGACATTGGCAATGATACTCACAGGAACGGCGATCTCTCTCTCACTGGGTGAGGCTGGGAGAAGATGAGAGTCAACATACCTGTGTGTGAGTAATGAAATTAATTGATATACAGCTCTTGAGTTTATAATTGCAACAGTCCTAGGATATTTTTTCCTCCACCTGCTGGGAGTTTGCTGCTGTGAGGTGTCTGGTGTCTCTGGTTCGGACTGTGGAAGTGGCCCTTCTCCTGCTAAAGGCGAGCTAGCGTAGTCGCTGTCCAGACTGTAACTGCTACTGCAGGTTGAGCTGGTTAGGTTGGAGGCCACAGACACGGCAAACCCAGGAGAACGCCATCTCTGTGAGCAAAGAGTCGGGCTACCGTAAGATACGGATGCAGCAGCACTTCAGATGAACTTTAATGTTTAAAGATGCACTTTATGACTTCAATCTTCTCACATTTTGTTACATAAAAAGTCTGAGAGAAAAAATAAAAAGGGAGAAACAGAGACCCACCAAGTCATCATTGACCACAGTCAGAAGAAGCTCCTCTCTCCCCCTTAGCCAGGGCTGAAAATAATGGAAGCCCTATAGACAGACATAAACGAGTGACACAGCGACGTCAGCTTTAATTGCTTCAGAAAGTAGAGTAGTTTTCATTTAATAGGAAAGTGTAAATAGCAATGCTTCAGGACAAGCCCACCTGTAAAGAACCCAGTATTGCAAGCTCTGACAGGAAGTACTTGAGTCTCGCCCTTTGTTCATGTTCCTGCATCTTTTACAAAGACAAAACGGTTTATATAATTGATTGTTCTTATAACCTACACAGTACACACTTATATAACAAATTGCTTTAAACCTAAGGTTGCATGAACAGGATTTGATGAACCCCTTGTCTCCTAAGGGCTCGTCGCTTCGTTACTAGGCAACAGCAACCAAGCCAGTCTTTGCCAGCGATGGATTGAAAAAAATCAACCCTGTGCATTTAATGTGCATGTTTACAATATTCCACCATCACCATACCACCTCTGCAACACCGTTTATAGCTGCCAAACTATAGTTACCACAAAACTGCAAAATTTGAGTATAAGCGCATAAACAAGCATGCAATCAAAATACACTGTCATATACTTACACCAGAACTCATGTTTGCACGCGCACACTGAATTTGCTGTAAATAAGATGCATTTACATTGAGCACATTAACGTAAGCACACCGTCACGCCTATTTCCACTTCCATTGCTTCGTCTTCCCTCTGCAATGCATTGCATCTTTTTTGGGGGGGTAAATTAGTAATACACGCAACAGGCTCTAATCCCAATGTTTTTCCTCCACGGTTTTATGTGTTTCGGATTTGAGGTCTTATTTTAATATTTCTCGCGCTGATCATTGTGCAGATGCTTCTGTCGCGCGCAAGGGACCGTCTGCGTGTTGTGTTCTTACAGAAAAACGAAAAATGATCACGTAGCAGCTGTGCGTGTAATCCTTTGATGTCTACTTGGAGAGTAACATTTAATACAGCATCACAGGATACATTTGAGGAATCAAATTTAATTAGGGGTTAGCATGGCAAAGTTCCTGTAAGGTGTTTTATAGTCTAATCTAGAATTTTTTTTTTTCTATGATTTTATAGCCAAATGACACACTCAGTTATAGAGATGTCGTCAGGCACTGTAATTTACCAACAAAGCTATTATTTGCATTAACCGCAGTGCCAGATCACCATGTAGCCTATTGCATAATATCCAAAGTTAACTGATTACATAAAGAAATTATGCAGTAAACTGTGGTTGGCATATTTTTAAAGGGTTAAAGGCTGGGGTTTAGACCTGGTGGTCTCCCAACCTGGCCAGCTGATAAGTGCCCTAAAACCACATTAAAACCATCAAACCAGACTTCAAAGTTTTCTCATGTTGTATAATCCTGTCTTCCACTACTGATACTACCTGTGTCACTTGAGCATCAGTATGTGTATGTTTCATGTTCTTTCATATGATTACCATAAAAGGTCAATAGTGTTTAATTTCAGCACATGAGTCAATCACACACAGGCCTGCTATAAAATTCAGGTTCACCAAAAGGACACAATCTATAGCTGGTGAATTCTGTGTAGACTAGAAATCAGCAGCAGACAGCGAAATGACTCACTGCATATATCAAGCGAAATGATGTCACGCCACCCTGTTGCCCACAACAGGAAGTGAACACAATAGCAGCCGTACAATACTGGCAGAAGAGATTCAATGGAATGTGTATTTTCTACTAGCTGCAAAAAACACTCAAGGCCATGAGGTGTTGTGTACTTTCTGTTTTAATCAGTCAGTGATCTTATTAATTGTTCTGCTGTAAAACCCGATGCTTTACCAACGTACTGATGTCACTGTTTCACTTTTAGTCACTTCTCAGAAAAAAAACAAAAAAAGAAGTTTGATATGAGATCACTGTTTCTCATTATAGTTTGTGATAGTTTCTTCTTCCACTTTCTCACCTTTTAAATAAAAAACGTATTTCTAAATTGGATGCCAAAAGCTTCAGCTTCTGATATTTCTGTGTGAAATGTATTTGAAATTGCATACGCTGCATCTGTTCAAGTGGTATGGTAACTCTTTAAGTGGTATGTTATTGGATGGTTTATATGTTAAAACTGACCTCACTTCCTGTCTGACCGTTTACCTGACATCATTGTGATTTTAAAACACCATCTATGGACATCCTGTAAAGGTTGCATAGCTTGAAAAGAGCTAAACCCGTATCAGTCATTGTAAATAGTTCACCTCTGGACCTTCAGTGTTTAACAGAGAAGTATGTCTTCTTTTAAAGATCCCCTGAAATATATATATATATATATATATATATATTCACCAGCCTTACACAGACTATATAGACTGTGGTGCAGGTTGCCAGTGCATTTATTTGGTTTCAGGTTAAAAGTTTGTTGATTCCATTGAACACTGCTGTCTGCACCAGGCTTTATATTCTGTCCCTGAGTGAATTGTTCTTGTCCTTTTTCATTATTTTTCTCTCTTTAGTCTGCTTTTCTTTACACCTCTCAAAAGACAGTTTTGCATCCTAGCTGACCCTTATTCTACACTCTCCGAAATAAAGGTACACATTTGTATCTATTAGGTTAAAATACACACACTTTAAGTACTAATATGTACCTTTAAGGTACCTAAATGAACCCCTTAGATACAAACATATACCTTTTGAAAAGATACCGCCCCAATGACAGCTTTTGTACCTTTATTTCTGAGAGTGTGGAATTAGTCAAATCTGCCAGATTTCTTTCATTGTTTTTATGAGTGGAAAACTGAAATCTTGTTATTTCATCATGTTAGTCTTGTCCTAATGAAACCTGTTATTCTTCTTTACAGAGGGGAAAAACAGAGAAATGTGACTGATCATGAGCTGCTTTGTCATGCTGAGTGCATTTTCTGCAAGCATGTCATATCTGTACATGTGACAGTGACATTCTCGTGCTTGGCTGTGAAATATATTCATATTCACTCACATATTTTTATTTTACATGATTCTGTCCTTCTTGTTTTAAAATGAATGATCTCCCATTTCCTTGAAGTTGGTGGCAAAGAATACAGGTATTATAATTCTGTGACATTTTAAATTGAATTTTACATTTGTGCAGAAGGTCATTGAAACCATGAAAGGAAGGAAATTACATCTCAAGTAATCATGACAACATGTACAGGGAAAAGCCTCTATTTAGCTTTATATATGTAATAGGCCTAGTGTAATGTCTATTTTATATATTATATGCTTAGATAATATATAATAATCCTCATGTAGTTCTGAAATTTCAACAGTTGTTGAGTCAAACACATCCTGGTACTGACTTATGTGCCTGACTTATTCTCCCACCCTGTGGACAGAAACAATATTACATTGGTTCAATAATTTCTCTTTAGGCAGATTTATAAAGTAATTTTGTATTGCTTAAAGTGGCAAATTAGAATAAACACATTTTTTATAGAATAAAACTAATACTGAAAATAATGGTCTGTTGGAATAATTTGATCCAGACTTAATTAATTATAAATTAATTTAGCAAACAACAACGAATAGATATTTTATAATGAATCAAATTTGAAGACTAGACAAACACACACACCTCATAAAACGATGTAATCTCTGTGTTTATATTTTTAGCCTTGGAAAAAGGGAGGAGCTTCCAGCTAACAGGAAGTTAAGTAAAAACTTACCAGCGACTGCAACCAGTTAACCAACCAGAGTTAATTATGACGGTCCTAATAAACACAGCTGTGCAGTTGAAGTAGCCAATCAACCAAACCAACTGCTGACAAGTCAATCAACATTACACATTTAAAATCTATCCGTCGGCACATGTTCTCAGTCTTAGCTGCATACGACTGTTTTAGTGCTAATGTAGTGTTGGTAGTGTTTTGGGCTAACATACTACAGAGCCTTAAATCAATCAGTGGCTATGGCTTTTGGATTTATTTCAGGGTAATTGTTTTTCAAACTTTTTCAGTTTTTTTTTTGTATTTGAAGTGAATCCAATGGCATTTGTTTGTTTCCCCCCCCCATTTTTTTTCTCATTAGTGGGTTTCTGCTTCTATGTGCAGTGATTTGTGCTCTTTGTGACTATAAAAATGCATTGCAACAGTCCTTCAGAACACCACAAGGTAAGGGTTTGCAGAAATGTGTGTTTTGAGTTTAACAGTCATCCCAGTCTCCAGTATAGTGATCGTGGCTCCTTGGTGTATCTCATCCACCTGAAATAAGTTTATGCAGGTTGAATGTGTGATTTAATGTGTTTGCTTCTCTCAAACTGTATTTTTTTCTCTGTCTTGCTCATAGTTCCCATTGAGGTTGAATGCAAGGCCAATTCCCTGTTCATCTCGCTAGACATGTCTCCTTCTGGCAGTCAGCCTCGTTTTGAGGCAGTTGGTGAGCTTGAAATCTGTTCTTTACTAGAGTAAAAGACTCTTTCCTCTCTCATGCTCCTCATTCTGGTCTTTTTAGATGCCACAGGTGCATATCCTATCACAGAGAGCTATGGGATTCAGTGTGGTTATACTTACTCTGTCCAGCCTCTGTGGGGTCGTGTTGTTCTCAGAGCCTCATACTTCTCCTGTCACACAGGCAATCAGGTACAGGACACTTTCCATAATGAGGAATCCCTTTCAGGAAAATGTGACCTACACCAATTGTGTGTGTGCTGTGTCTGGATTGTAATGTATTGCTTTTTCCAAAAATAGTCTGGAAAGTACTTCAAATTATTATTCCTTCCAGAATGATGAGGTCTTCACCTTCATGTTTGGCGTATTTATTATGGACCAGCTTGGCGGAGAGTCATTTTTCAATGTCTCCAAGACTTGCTCTGTTCCTCCTTTCTCTCCAAGAGTGGTTACTTGTGAGGAGAACTACGTAGAGGTACGTATGTGACAGACTGTGGTGTCTGAGCCTGGTATTATTAGATGGCATCCCTTCCATCCCCTTTAGGTGTCTGTGAGATCTGACCTACCTTGCCCTACAGATGGCAGTATTAAAGATTTCTCTGCAGCTTTCTCAGTGGTAAGTGGCTAGCTCTTGTTCTTAAGGGTTCATTTTTATGTCCTGGTGTACTTATCTTTTTCTTGTCTCCCCCTACTAGGGCCATAGTTCAGCAGTTGAGGCCTGGCAGGTGATGCTACAACGAGATGGACAGCAACCTGAAGTCATGTCAATTAAAGATGCTGCTGTTCTGGGCTACTTCATAATGGTCACACCTGGCAGACTTGTATTTCGGACGACCTTTGGACAACCTCATGCTTCTCTAAAAATGGTGTGGTTAATGTCACTTCCACTTAAGCCAGAATAGGGATGTCTGGCTTTTTACAAAAATATTTAGAACCGTCTTAACTCTTAGCCACTGCATGTAACTTTTCAGGTCAATGGTGTTACTGTTGAAGTGATCCAAGCCACAGTGTTTTTCAGACAGACCTGGATGGTGGTCATGGTGGACCTGGTTGCTGCCTATTCACTGGGTAAGGGTTTTAGTTAACACTGGGAAGAATGCTTAACTGCAGCAGTCGCCTTCACATCTTGATACTCTTCAGATGAAGGGATTTTTGATGGCTATAGCTTTCACTGGAGGACCCCTGCAGTAATGACTCCCTTGGCTGTTGGAACGTCTGAGTTGAGTAGTGCGTACGTAGGCATAGGAGTCAATGGTGACATCCTAGATGGGCAGGCTGCAGTAGACCGAGGCTACTCTGTGGTGGTCCGTGATGGGACTGTAGACTGCAGCATCCCCTTTGCTGCTGAGGGAGGGATCAGAAAGGTATAGTCCTTGAAAATGTTCCTTTTCAAGCATTCAAAGGTAATTTCACTAGGAGTGAGGTCTGATGTGAACTTGTGCCCACAGAGCTTTGTGACCGACAATGTGTATAATGTTGGATATGCGGTCCAGCTGACATACCAGCAAGTGTTTGTGGACCAGCGTGGTGTGAAGACGGAGTACAACGTGGTCCGGCCAATGGCTTCTCCACCACTTCCTTATCCTCCTTTTTCAGTTAACCGTGAGTTGAAACTGTTCTGGGCACATAATGTCTTGTTCTTTGCCAGTTTTATAACTGGATCTGTCACTATGGTACTGACTCCTCCTCCAGAAACCATACCTGGAGAGCAAGTCTTCACAGTCTACCTGGGTAATGTACCTTTTGATGTGGAGCTTGTGTCGGTGGAGCTGAATGGGCAGGAGGTCTCTGTATTGTCAGCCACACAGATGGGATATTCAATCACCAGATTCCCCGAAGACAATATTACTTTTGCGTACATCATTAGGGTGCCATTTGTTGACCAGTTTGTCCTGAAACAGGTGAGTTTACATTAACTGCATTCTTTAGACCAGGATTCAAACTGAGGCTACAGTGGGGTTCTAGGAAGGTATGCATAAGTTAACTAGAATGTTAGAACGGTTTCTATTTGTCTCTTCCAGTACATTTCAGACGGCCTCTTTGCGTACTCTTTGGAAATTAAGTGGAATTTGTACATCATGCCTCAAATGGAAGCCTATTACCACGTTTCTTCTGTGGCTGCTCTTGTCCAGGAGGTCTATGATGTCCATGATGCCCCGATTGCCTGTAAGTTCTTAACTCTTCAGTATCTTTTAAGCGTTAAGGTCTTACACTTCAGGTACTAGCTATCTAAGACCACTCTGACACTAACTACTGAAACCACTTATTATGACTTTTGTTGGTGTAGTACTGTAACCTGGCTTCCGCGACTATAAAGCTCAAAGGAGCTTAGTCTGGCCAAGCTGCCTTACTGCCTTCTGAGAGGCGGGCTTAACCTGCGTCCATCAGATGGTTCTGTATACTTCTGGACGAATCTACAACCAATCAGACCACTCATTCCCATGACGTATGCATACCGACGAAACCTGAAGCCACCGTAACCAATTGTAGCTAGCTTCATTAAAGCAGTAGATAAATGACTTTCTTTAATTACTTCTGCTCGGTTTTCAAAGAAAACATGTCATGAAAATGTAGTTTCTCACTGGTTCCCCTTTTTTTTTAAAATTTTTTTTTAATTTATTTATTTTTTTTTTTTGGGAACGGAAATGCTCTAAGACGGCAGATTGGCCAGACTGACTTCGCTTGCGAAATAGAATGTAGCGTCACAGGAAGTATGGGCGGGCACAGGCTAGTAATACTGCTATCTGTCATGCATTTTAAGAGGGTTTTTTTTGTTCTTTCTCCAGTCCCTCCGGTCTTTGACGGTGTGTGTGCTGACAGTGGCATAAGCTTCATGAAGGACCATAAGGAATCTGACTACTTGTGGGACACTACCATTGGGTCCTACACACTGACCCCACAGCTGGCATCTGAGCGTGGCTACATCCTGACCAATGACAGCAACACCTTCTTATTGAATGTTCCTCTCTTTACCATTGGATATATCTATGAGGTTAGACTAGCAGGGCCCAGTTGCAGAGGCCACTTTAAGTTTCTCAGTCGTTTTGTCTGTGTGGCTGACGTCTACCATCCGTTTATAGAATATTACTCTGCAGAACTTCTATGCAACATTTGAACTTCTCTCCAGAAATGTTAATACCCTGAAGATTGAGCAGTCCTCTGCTAAAAGCTGCCTCTTCCAAACCACCGAGCTCTTGGGTAATGTAGCTGTGGTTACTGGCTTCACCCAAATCTATGGCTTTTTTATCAGAAAGTGCATTTCTATTTGGAAGAACTTGTTTCTCTGGAGATTGGATCAAGCACGCCAATGTGTAAAGGGATTGAGTGGTAAATGATGCAACGGTATGTTTGCTTGCTGTGAAAGTTTTCTTCTTTGCAGTGTGCTCTACTGATGGTGTGATGACTGTAGTGAGTGACATCACTAAAGCGGTACCTTCTGCTGACCCTGCCAGGACCACGCTATTGGACACAAGCTGCAGACCTCAAGAAACTGACAAGACCAGAGTACTCTTCTCTTTTGGTCTTAACACCTGTGGCACTAGATTTCAGGTGTGTTGCTGAATGTACCCACCAGGGCAGTTAATCCTAATATCTGACTTATTGAGGACAGGCCAGGGTTGCCAGGTCTACATAACGGCAGAAGTAGTGTTCCAGTGCAAACTGGCAAGCAAAAAAAAAAAATATTTTTTTTTTTAATAGGTTACTTATAAAAATGCATATAGCTCAGTAATGTCAGTTTTATGTATTTTCTGAGAGGGGGGTGGGATTTTTGTTGGGAAAGTCGGGGGAGAGACGCACACTGATTAGACTGGATAAATCAGTCATCCTTGATTTTTGCATTTAGCTTCAAACCATGGGCTATAAACAGCCCACAGCAACAGTTTTAAAGTATCTCCGTTCCGTGGGAAAACTGGGGACTCTACAACACTAGGACCAGGCAAGGAGATAAAACCTAAATTTATGTCAAGATGCAAAAACCTCTGTGAGGGTTAGGTTTGGGGAAAGAGCTTGGGCATTTGTGGTTGACAAGGACACAATGACATTGGTAGGGTAGGACAATGGCACGTACAGTATAAAAGCCATTACAACTATGGAGAGTCCACATTAACCACATGCGTGTGGTTTTTGTTTTATTTATTTTAAACGTTTAAAATCCGACCTATAAGTGGCTTTGTTCAACTCCTCTTTTATTCAGATTAATCAGCAGTATGTGACTTATGAAAACGAGATCATATTTCATGAGTTGTATTCAACGGACAGTAGGCCTGTCATCACAAGAGATGCCGCATACAGGTATTTAAGTTGTTTGTTATATTTATATAGTATGTATTTAATTCTCTTCCCAGCTGGTAACAATTTATTTTTTTTTTGGTTTAAAATCAGGATAACTGTGAGGTGCATCTACCCAGTACGTGGCATTGAAAGCCTTCTTGTGGACCGACAGTTCAGAGCTGAGAGTCCTGGAATTGGACAAATCAAGGACCCTGTGAAGGGCAAGTTATCCTACTTAAATACTTAAACTATTTATTTGAGTGCCTATAATTTTGTGCCTTCTATTTGCAGTTCCTCCCCAAATGCTTAAACCCATGCCTCAGCAGAAACGTACCATTATGAACCCTCCTCTTCAGCCATCTGACCCAAAGAAACCAGCTGTGTTCGTACGAGTGGGCTAGTGGTGTGTTCCTCTTGACAACTCTGCCCAGTGGTCATTAAGTGTTAGAATTGTAACACATTTCTATACTGTTTACAAGAAATCCATGTCATGGAAAATAACCCCTTTTTTTCCTTCTCCTTTCCCCAGGACGTAAAGAAGCCTTTTAGATTTTATATGGCATTTAATAAACCTGTGTTTTGTCTTGTGCAGTGTAAAAATAAAGACTTTTTTTCAAGCATATGCTTTGTTTATATTTATACATCTTAAAAAAATGCTCAAACTGGTGTCGTAACCCACTAAATGTGTAATCATTTAATTATTATTATTATTTTTTTTTTTTTGATCATTTGAATGAATAAACTGTACACGTCAGTTATTGGGTATCAGCCCATGGTTTACTGACACTGTCCTGTAGGCTCAAATGGAGCCCATTTACCGTGGAGCCCCTGTTATAGAGCAGGCCTCCCATGTCTACGCTGTGCATGGAGCCCCATGTCTGCTGATGTACAGTGTGGAGCGTTAAGGGAGGTTTAGCCACAATCTGTTGATTCTGGGTGGGAGCCATGCAACTTGTACTGCTGGTGGGGCATGCACTCTGAGTCTTTGTGCTCTGAAGAAAAGCCAGCTGGGGCTGTGACTGGACCAAGTTCTGAATCAGGCTTTGGGTCAGGATGTGATTCTGATGGTGGGTCTGGGTCAGGATTTGCTGGTTCGGATGAGCCAGTGCTCTGCTCAAGTTAAGGTTGTGTTGCTGGTTTGGGTGCATCTGTAGTTTTTCCCTCCAGTCCTCTTGTTGCTGCCGATGGATCTTCATGTGAGCATTTCTACTTTTGATTTTATAGAACATCCTAAAAAAGAGAATTTGCAAGATGAAAATTAAGATAGATACCACGTAATATCCAAGCAAGCATGTATTGACCATGACTTTCGGATCTATTAAGTACTACAACACAAGCAAATTTTGACTGTACTTACTTTCCACACTGTTTACAGGGAAAGCTTGTGGGAAGTGGTGGGGTATGAATCAGTCTGTCAATATTGACTTGGTTAACCAATATCTTCGGGGCTGAAGGAACCTGTGGAAGAGTTAGATATTTAACATTTATATTCATATGACTTAAGTTGACTTATCTGTGTTTTTAATTAACTTTATTAAATGTATGGTAAAACGTAACTATTTGATGTGAAACACTATCGCGGTTACCAAACAAATTAAATCCTAATTGAAACAACTGATCTTTTCACTTCAGAATAAAGTGAAGCAAGTGAAGTGGTATTTAGATCAGATGCATTTTTTTTTTTTTTTTCCACAGCTCAGATGTAGTGATGCTTGCGCATACTGTAGCGTGCAATGCATGCATAATTACAACATCTAAGGCCCGGTTTCACAAACAGAGCTTAGCTTAAGCCAGGACTAGGCATTAGTTAAATTAAGATATTCAAGCAACTTTTACAGACATGCCTTGTTAGAAAATATTACAGGTGTGCATCTTATCTCAAAACATGTCAGTGTCATTGTTCTGTGTTATGTCAGAGCAAAATATTTTCATCTGAGACAGCTCAAACATGCAATTTAGTCTGGGACTAGCTTAAAGCCTTGTCTGTGAAACTGGGGGATAATGTTTTAAATTTCAACTTTAGATTCAATTTTTTTTTTTTTTTTTTAATAAACTGAAGTACAAACTTTTAAAAAACCTTCATAATTTAAAACGCCAGCAGGTGGCAGCAAGTGCGTGTCTTGTTGAATGAGTCATTGGGTCATTCAAGTGATTTGTTCAAAGGTCTGATTCTTTCAAGAAGTGCCCTTCTTTATGAATGGGTTACTGAATCATTGATTTGTGACACTGACTGAATCATTTCATAACAAAGCATTGCATGTGTTCCCCCGACAATCGAGACGAAGACTAATGTCTACCAGTGATGCGCGGGTTGATCTAAAATGAGTGGGTGCCCGCGGTTTCGAGTCATTCAAAAATATTTTTAATGATATTCAGGTCATGGTCGGTCAGGTTGTTTGAAATTAAGATGCCAATTAAACCTTTATAATTTATATAGTACTAGACACAATACACAAAAAGAAAGCGCAAAGTGTGGGACACATTTGCTGAAATAATGAAAGATGATGACCAAAGTGCTGGCTTTGTCATGTGTAGGCTCCCTTTTAAATGCTGAGCATTATTAACTGTTGAATAAAAGCTGACGTGGGACAAAATTCCCGATTTCCCAACACGTTGAACTGAGCAATGCCATTGTATCATTTTAATAGGTTACTTTTAAACGCATATAGCTGTCAGTTTTATGTATTTTCTGAGAGGGGGTGGGATTTTTGTTGGGAAAGTCTGGGGAGAGACGCACACTTCCATTAGACTGGATAAACACATGCAGCATCTTAATTAAGAAAATGAAACGAAATTAATGAATAAATCAAGCCTTTATTACATAACACTAGGCTATATCAGCATTCAGAAAAAGAACAGTTTGCGGTCCTAAGGGCTTTCACACTTTTCCAAAAGTGGGCTTTCTCTCAGTTGACCTGCTGATGAATTCTTAAAGTAATTCATGCATGCATTCATCAGTAATATGCATCTAGACAGCTGAAATGGAAAATGATGGGTCGTCTTACGTTCCTGTATTGCGCATGCGTGAAACACAAAACTATTCAATCTACTTTCCGGCTCTTTGAAACGTTGTGGCAAAATGTTGAGGAAAAGCACAGAGTTTTTAAATGGACTGACAATGAGCTGGAGCATGTACAAACTGATATCAATTAGGACTGTCAAAATTGAGAGAAAACAAAACAACTGCTGTACAATGCAGTCAGCCATCTTAGTTGAACTGGTCACATGACTGCATCATACGACTAAAATGCGTCATCGTTTTCGAAATTTCTCCACTTTGGAGAACGCTTTTCAAAAAGCTCAGTTTTCCTTGACCAAAAAAGCCGTCTCAGTGTGGGTGGAAGGCCAAAACACAGAGAAAAAGAGAGTTTTTAAATGATAACGTATTAGTGTGGACATGGCCTAATTATAATAATAGATGGGACACGTTCGCAATTTAACAACCCTTAAAAAATCTAGCCTCCCATTACTATTTTGAAAAACTCGCATGCATACTTGCAGAAGAGGATGTGAGTCATGCACGGTGAAAACATTTCTCTAATGCACTAAACATTAGAGTTTTGCTTTTGAATTCGATGTATTTAACATTCTCGTATTTTAAACAACCGATGGACTACACTGTTACTAATATGTTTTTCACTAAAGTAGCAATGGAAGAAACAAAGCTTTTCTAATCAAAGAATCATTTGCAAAGAAATTGGTTCAACTGATTCAGAGTTGTCCAAATACCACAGGCTGGCGTAAAAGCAACTGAATGTCATTCACTCTAACCCTAACCAGCCTAAAAACCATTAGACACCCATTCATGGGTTAACCCATATGCTTGTACAGCGACGCTGATGTGCTCTAATCCAAGTGATTCTTACCTGACTGATGATTGCTGCAATTCTCTCTTCCTCCTGACTTTCTTTTTCTCTCTCCCTCTGCTTCTTTTGTTTCTCTGAAAGCCTCTTGGAGTTGTAATAGAATTCAATACACTGCGACACCTGCTTCGTTCTCACCTGAAAGCATGAGAACTGTAAATACTCTGGTATTTGGTGGTTTAGAGTTGCAAATATTAAATATATACGCAATTACCATTTTTTGTATAAAGGAGAAATCTTTTCCATAAATTGTAAATGCTTTATGGAACAGTCTTTGTTCACTCAAAGACCATATGTCCATGCCTAAAAGAGAAGTGAAACAGGATTAGTTTTGTGTTTATACTGTAAAGGTTCGTGACGATCAACAAATGAGCGTTTACCAGAATAGTGATAGTTTTCTGATGGAGGGGAGTTTTTAAACAACAGCATCTCCAACGCTGCCTGCAACGAGGAGAAAATAAAAAAATGCATTGTTTTGTGACAGTCATGTTTACCAGGGACATTATGAAGGGGTCACTGTGAGAGGAATAGCAAAATATCATAAATCTACAAATATGAATTCATAACGAGTATTGCACTTACTAGAATGTTTCCCTGGGAATGAGACAAGCTATGAAGAGCAAGCTCCAGATTGGCACCACCTCCTGGCAGAACACTGGAGGCGCTCAGGTCGAGAAGATTCTCCACTGAGGTATGAGATCACACTCATTAATGAAGAAACATCTAGTGGCTTAATGGTAATTAAAAAATGGTATTTTACTTACCGTGCTGTAAAAGGGTGTCGTTTTTCTCTAACTCTTCCCAAGGTTTCCATAACAACTCTTCCCTGTCTGGCTCCTCTGGACGCCCCTCATGCCCTCTTCCTATTATCAGATCTGGCAGTTCGGCTTGGAAGTCTGGGCCTATATTTATGCACCTTGAGCGTGAATGTGACAGAAAGATTAATAAAATCACCTGTCTCAGAAAAGATTGACACGCAAGTTTCTTAACCCTCCGGCATTGTTTGGTAGTCTCGTGTAGCCAGACCTTTAGACTAAAGGCCCGTTCGCACCAAGCACGCTAACTATAAAGATAACGATCACAATATTAGCATTATTAGCGTCTGTTTATTATAAGCTTCGGATTGGCTGTCAATGTTTCTATCATTCATCAGCTGCAAAAAAGTCGCTTTTCTGTGTTTTTATTGTTATAGTTGGTGTGGGCGATGGGAACGGGGCTTAACGGCAGAAGGTCTGGGAACTTTGTCCGCTCTGATTGGCCAAGACCCGCCCACCTGACTGACAGGTATGCGTCATGGCATCTTTGTTTTCAAGCAGAACATTAAAGAACGCGACACACACACGTCTCCTGGAGATTCTGTAAAATTGTATCAATCCGCCGCCGACTTTGAGATCCTGAAGTGTTTCCAGATATTCAAATTCAAATTCAAATTTTATTTGTCACATTCATATGCATACACGGTACGACATGAAGTGAAATGTATTGCACAACTGCCCCTGTGTGCCATATGCATCAAACATTTAGCCAACGTTTCATTGGTGTGACCTCTGAGGATAAGACTTTTTTGTAAAAAATGTATTTTTATAAAAAAGAGAAAAATCATGGACATGATTAGAAAAGGTTTAATGGTGCTAAAAAAATGGTCACACTAGTAATGAGTGTTAAAATGACTACTTTGGAAATTGATAACAAGCTAATTTTATCTGTTTCTTAAGATATCCTCCTCAAATTTGGAACATGTTTAAATTCAACGATTTTTTTTTCTTGCAGTTTTAAAGTAAACAATGTTTTAAAATATACATTCCATATAAAAAATATACATTTTGTGCATTTTTTAAAATAATAATAAATTGAAACTTCTAGAACTTAAACTAAAGTTCAAACAATCTGTGCTCTAATGCATTAAGAAGGAATTTCATGTTGCTTAAAAAGTGGTAAACGGGTAATAAATGGATCATAACTATTTAAAATAGCTAATATATAATATATATTAAAATAGTTAATGTATAATATACTTTAATACCATAAAAAAAACCTTCCAAAATATTAAATAAATAAAAATACATTATTAAACTACAATATGACATAACACCAGACGGTTTAAATAAGGAAGATTCAACACAACCAAGCAGATGCTTATTAAAATTTAGCATCTCCTGACACATTGTTTTTGTCAAATAAGAAACAAATATTGTTAGCTGCTCACACATGCTTTTAATAATAATATTTTTTTTTAAAGTACAGGAAATAAAGGCAATAATAAAAAATGCTTCATGTTCAGTGACCAAAACAGAGAAGAAACAAACAAACATTTGAATGCTGACCTTTGTGAGTCATCATCTTTCTTCTCGTGTGTCCAAAGTGCTCTGTTTTCCACAGCTAGGGAAGACAGGAGGTTGCAGAAGAGTCCCGTTCCACTACGTGTCGGGTTCAGCATTGGAGGTGGCGTATAGTGAGGTGTATTTTCTTCCCAGCTGTCCACCAGCTCTCTGCTCATCTGGATCACGCTGTTGAAAGGGACTCCAGTATATCCGGGACTGGGAGCATTCTACAAATAAAGCTGCATGTGAGTGATTCCGCTCCAGAGCCAACCAAGCCTTAACAGCTGAAAGCATAAATACTGTACTTGTAGTTTTAACCTGCAACAGTTTTCAGATCTCAGATTTCATTTGACTTGTTTTTCATTATACAGTATACTGCTGCTCATTGTGGGTTTTTTTGTAAATTGTATTGGAAAGAGGTGTCTTAATTCTACTTAGGCTGCATTTATCTGACGGAAGAAAAAACAACAATAAAACAGTAATTTTATAAAATATTATTAAAATTTAGATTTTATTTTTTAAATTTTAAAATGCAGTTTGTTCCGTTTGAAAATGCAGAATTTTTCTCAGCCATCATTCCAGACTTTTGTGTCATGTTATAGCCTATTATATTTTACATTACGTTCAGTCATTTAGCAGGTGCTTTTATACAAAGTGACTTACAAATGAGGCAAATGAAGCAATCAACAAAAGAGCAATGATATGCAAATACTATAACAACTCAACTCTCTACTCAACTCAATTTTATTTACATAGCACCATTAAAAACAACAATTGTTGACCAATGTGCTGCACAGTCGATCAAATATCAACAACATTTACACAATAAAACATCATGATTTTTTTACAGCACAGTCCAGCACTGTCAAATTCCAGTTAGCTTCAGTTAAAAGCAAGAGAAAAGAGATGGGTTTTGAGTTTTGCTGTAAACTCATGCAGTGTGGAAACAGATCGAATCGAAACCGGTAAACCGTTCCATAGTTTTGGAGCAGCAACTGCGACTGAAGCTCGGTCACCTCTTGATTTTAATTTAGACCGAGGAACATTTAGTAGACCTAAGAGAGCGTCCAGGGTTGTGAACAGATATTAATTCTGATAGATATAAAGGAGCTAACCCATTCAGTGTTTTAAAAACCAGCAGGAGAACTTGGGAGCCAATGTAATGATATTAAAACGCACACCAGTCACTCTGAAGTAATACATTTAGGAAAAAAGGTGCAGATATAAGTGATGCTCAAGAAATAGTTCTTATTATTATTAATGTTGCAAACAGTTGTTTTTGTGGATGCCATGATAATATTTTTCTGGATGAATATAAATACATTTTATTTGTACAATAAGGTGACATTTGTTAACATGAGTTAATATATATATATAATATACAACCAATGCACAAAGCATTAATTATGCTATAAATCTTTTTTTTGAATGTTAGTTAATGAAAATACAGTTCATTCATGTTAGCTCACGGTGCATTAACTCATGTTAACAAACACAACTTATAATGCGGCATTAGTAAATGCTGAAATGATTAACTAAGAACAACAAATGCTGTAAAAGTGTTCATTCTTAGTTCAAGTTTACTAGTCTCGTTAACCTTATTGTAACATTTTAGCTAAATGTCTTTACTGTCGCTTATTCATCCACGATCCATTAAACTGATCAAAAAAGTGTTAATTTGTTTAAAATGTCTTTTGAAATCTTATTGACCCCAAACTTTTGAATGTTACAAAATGATTTAGTAAATGAATGGTCTCTTGCCTGTGTGCTGGAAGACCCCAGAGATTTGTTTGAAGACTCCAGACTGAAGTTTAGTCCACAACTGAATCGTGTTCCTTCTCCTGGCCCTGACCCCTGCACGTGGAGACTAGACTGCTGTAGAGAAGGTCCGAATGAATGAGATGCTTGCCCCATCTGTCAAAAGGAAAGATTGGCTTGTATATAACTTAATCAATGATGCATGCTCTCATACCCAGCTTAAAATATGAAACATTTAAGCACTGCTTTGACGTTAAAGCTATTGATGCATCAGTCGAATATGCTTGACTCGGACCTGAGGCCATGTCATGTGATCTTCAGACGTCCCGGGAATGTGAGCCAGTTCTTGTGTCACGGAGGCCTGAAGATGGTGAGGTTGAGCCAGTGCAGAGTTGAGGGACATCTGCAGTGAACAGTCTAAGGAAGTAAAGCACGTGTATCAGTAAAAATCACACTTTTTGCACACAAAGCATACCATAATGTTGCACATACCTTTCTGCATGGAGTTGACATGTTTCAGATGAAGCCCTCCGTGCTCTGAATAAGCCAGAGAGGAGTTAGAATCATGTGCAAGGTGCTGCGTTAAGTCCAGTCCGTCGCTGTCCTCGGGTTGCAGCTGGAGCCAAACGGGATGATTGAACCTGCCGGTGGAGGGCGACGGTAAAGAGGGAAAGAACTGCAGCGACCCATCCGTCTGAGTTTGTATCTGTGATTGGCTCAAGATCTGGCCGGGTAAGAAGTGTTGAGGTCGTTTAGGAGGAGAAAAGGATGGAGCAGGCAGGGGCGTTGGCGGTGGGCTGAGAACCATAGGGAAAGAGAGGGCATGTGACGGAGGAGTAGAGCTGTTAAAGACGCTCTGCTCTCCTCCGCCCGGCATTCGGGTGGCGTTACGACTGCAAAACGCCTCGGAGAATGAATCCAGTTTTTGTTGCTGACGCTCACTTGTTTCGTAACTCTCTGACACCTCTTGTTGGTGGCAGTGAGAGCTCCAGTCGGCCTCATAAACTCCAGCTTGGGCCTTGTTCCGGTTCAGTCCCATCGAGGACTCAGGGGACGTATTCCCCCAGTAAGAAGCGTTCCCTGTTTGATCTAATCCACTCAGAGCGCTCCTGTTGCCATCCGTGGCTTCACACGGGACCTCAAACGGGCTGAGCCCACTCATAGAGCCTTGCTGGTAAAGGTCGTGGCTTGACCTTTGACCTTCTGTGTGGTGTCGGAACATAGGAGCGAAGGAGAGCGGCTCGGGAGATGTATGGTCAGCCATCTGGCTTGTTGCAACCTCGACTCAAAGGACGCTCATCGCATCTGAAAACTGAAAAGACACACAAAGACAATCAGATGCCATCAAAAGCCTTTCAACCTCACGAACGTTAGTAAGCCAAACCGCACAAACAAACACACACACAATGAGACATTTTCCCAACCGCTGAATGGTTGGTCTTTGTCGTCTTCTAGTTGTTTTTTAAATCAAATATTCCTACGGTAATGCGGAAACGTTACCAGCAGAGGAAAACTAGCCGAGAAACATCGACAGCTATTGAAAGAAAACAAACGGCCTTTGTTCTACGGCTTTGCTTATCTTCTTACTTTCTTTCTTTCTCTCACTGCTCGCCTAGTACTCACCAGGGCTTCGCTTTCTTGATCCATAACCTGTTGTTTCTGTTCGCGTGCTATCCGTTCATGTCTACCTGCGAGCTGTTTGCCGTGTGCGACCTTTCTCTCCAGCTAACGAAATTAAAATACAGCCACGTGTAAAAGCAGGCGCTCTTTCTAGCTCTTCCTCGCTTGTGCGCATTATCATACTCAAATGTGAAAACTCTTTCTCACACATATTTCTTTCACAGGTGCCACCGATCAAAAGGTAAGTCTTCGGTTGTCATAGAGTCACCCCCTCCCTTAAAACCCTGAACCGAAAACCACATCCTGAGGAAGCAGTCACGGATCTCCCTCTATCTCTGTCTTTCTATATCTCTCTCCCTCTTCTGTCTTTCTCTCCTCCTTAACCTCTTTTCCTTCTCAGTCTATTTTTATCCATTCTCCTGAATCACATCACATACTCACAGTCTCCCATAGATCACCATCCTCTCTTGGTCCAGTGGGGGTCTCACTCACTAGATCAAAAAAGGGCCCATTCCAGCCTAAACTTGCTTTAGAATACTTCTTTTATACAATTAACAAAAGCTGCAGGATGAAAGCGTGTTGTCTTCAGTGATGTAGGCAGGCGATGAGACCTTTTGGGCTTATTGTGCTTGCGGCTCTGAGTGTTATCTTGAGATTCGCATCTGTTGTGGTTAGTGACTTGAGTGTAAAGAACGTAAGAGTTGTCAAACTGGCAGGTAAGGCGTGGGTGTAAGTATATACGACATGAGTTAGAGGCAAAGCTTCCTGTCAAGTGTGTGTGTGTGTGTCGGTCATAAGAGCAAGTTTGTGTATTTTTTTTGTGTGTGTGTGAACAGTTGTGTTATGTGGTGCGTTAAATAATTAGTTTGACTGCTCTGAGATTTTGTGCATGCATATATGTGCGTGTTTTTCTGTGCATGTGTTTGTGTGGGGGCGAGAAGACAAGCTGTGTTTACGCCAATGAGAATCTGTGGTTGCTCAAAATCATGTGACGGGAAGTTGACCATGAAACAACGACAGCACAGGAAGTGGACAAGGGAAACCTCCGTACACCCCGCCTCCGCTCTCTCTCTCGCTCGCTTTCTGCAAGTGTATCCCTCATATACCCACAATATAAAGTCGTTTCCATACCACATACATTGTCTCTGCACCGCTTTTTCCACCCACACGTAGTGTTTCCCTCTCTTTCTCATGCTAATGTTTGCATCATTTTAACTGTTAATTCGTAAAGACCAGCAGTTCGGTGTAATCATGCGTTTTTTATTTTGAATGGCAGGTCTACTACAGGTCCACCCCCTCTGTCTCTGCGCGTCATATCTCGGTCAGAGGCATTCAACTTTGTGAGACCGTGAATCTGGACGGCCCCCGCATAGGTTGTAGGTTTGGCAGTTTGGCTGATGAGGGTCATGTTAATTCAGTGGTGAGTACAGTATGAATGTACCTGCAGAAATCACCTACACAAACCTCACCATTAGCATAATGTGGGTGAAAGAATAAAAGGTGTAAGACAATACGCAGAGACAAGACAGATTCCTGGACCAGAGAAATGTAGATTTTACACTCTCACTGCCCTACTTTTTTAGCTTTTGCTTTTAAAAATACTTGATGCAAGTTTTCCTATTCAAGAACGGAGAGTGCGAGAATTTAGGACTCAAAGTGCCAGCTTTGTAAGAGGAAATGTTGATTAAATCAGTATTGCATACCCCAAATCAAGATAATAGTAGAGAACGGGGTGAGCGGGTTCAAGAGGGGCCAGAAAAACAACATAGGATAGAATTGATGGAAAGAGGAGTGTGGAGGCAGTTTTCTAGTTTTCTGTCACATGTGTGAAAGACTGAACAGAGGAGGGGGAAAACAGCAGAGCGGTTTGGACTTTTTTTTCCCCTCGGCCTATCATTCTATCAAACCGATTATCTTATCTTCGAGACAACATTAATTTGTGCGTGCACAGACGAACGAGTTGAAAAATTAAAGAAGTGAGAGAGTAATGAAAGCTGGACCTAAGACTCAAAACGCAAACTTTAAGACACGTAAATAAATGCTTGTGCTTTTACAGATGCGGGTCACGTCCTCTATAACCTGTAGATTTTGTAACGAATTTATGTTCTTCTCCCGTACCTGTCTGCTCATGACTGATGCAGAGTGAAATGTGCTGATGATGCATTATAGGAGGAGTAAGAGTTTGTTCATTTTTAAAACATCAGTGAATTTAGAAACGGCTAATGTGTTTAGCAAGCTTCCACTCAATCTCAATAGTTACAATTTCGACTGACAGCTTGTGGTCTTAATTTCATGTCATAGAAAAGAAGAAAAAATGCACATTTATTGCTGTGTCTGGGTAGCTGGCGTATCAACGGTGTGACAGCAAAAATGTAAAAACAACAACAAAACAAATCCTCTAACATTGGAGATAAACCTATCTCATGCTATTTGTAACTCTATAAATAAAGATGGATTTTTCGTATTTGTATGTTAAGTTTTTTTCCCCAATTTTTATTTGTCAGCTACCCATATTCTGTTGCATTATTTATTGTAAAGCATCAGATTCTGCTTATGTCTACACTGTAAAAAATGAGCCTGATTTTAACGGTAAAAAACTGTGAAAATGCTACGGTAAAAACCCGCTAAATGGTTAATGGTAAATTTCGAAAACTGTAATCTGACATTCCCAGAATTCCCTGCATTGCATTTTAAATTTTGTTTGAATTAGATGTTTTTTCTTTGAAATAACTGCTTTTTGTGTGATGTTTATTAGGGTTGTATGTTACCTGTACATGTAATGTTGTTAAATGAATGTTTATTGCACATTTCAGTTTAATAATTCCTACCATGATGGTGTTTAGTGCTTGTGTGAATGACGCTGAGCACCTTCCATATATGTGACTATTTAAAAGCTACTTATGGGCCTTGGTTTATCGTGTAACTTGCTCATCACCACCTGCATTTGGTTATCAGTGTATTTCAAAGGTACAAAATAGTTTCACCACATATTAACATGATATCAATTATTACAGATTATTAATTGAAATTACGCTAGCCTATTTAACTGTACATTTACCATAAAACTGTAAAACTAAAAATATTTGCACTGAATTATTCACTATTTTATTCTGGCAACCATAGCTGCCGTTGTTATACCGTACATTTTACAGATTTTTTTTTTTACAGTGTAGTCATCCATGTCTTCCCGCCTTTTTAATTTGTGAAAGCATGTACTATTATAAAGACTTTTAAATTAATATTAATAAAGATTTTTAGTTTTGTAATTGTTTGGCATTTTATAATAGCTGTAATATAATGCTACAATATATTATTAACCCAAATAAAATGCTTAACACAAAAGTGTTCATGGTTAGTCGATAATGGACCTAAAGTCTGCCAAAACAGGCAAAATCTGCAATCTAGGTGTATTATATTTTTGTATTTACATTTTTTGCCAGTAAGTTTGGGTAGCCTTTTTTCAGTGTTCAATTTTGTGCATTATCCTATTGAGCCTTCTTTAAATTATGTCTATAAGACAATCTTTGATCCAGTTTAGAAATAAAAAAATAACAGTAAGTGGATACGATGCAAATGAAATAAAAGTTGCACAAAAGGGATACTAAAGGAAGTGTGCTTTTGTTTGAAAATATTTTGGAGTGGTTTTGTTTACAAGGTTTTCGGACGAGAGAATGATGTCACTGAGTCACTGCATTCTCATCTGATTATTGATCAGATTTATCATTTATAATGGTTTTGTGTTTGTTTATTCAATTGTTAGTTTTTTCTCATATCAGTGCTCTAGTCCCAATTGCTCAGCTGAATGTGTTTTAGGTGCTAAATGGGTTCTAAAAATGTTGATCGCAGAAGGATAAGGAGGACTGCACATAGTCAAGCTACAGAAGAAGCTTCAATTAAATCGTACATTTTTACGTCATATCAGGTATTTGCATAAGTGCCAGTTGCAAGTCGCTTTTGCTAAAATCATCTGCAAAATAACTAAATATCCATGTATAAGAAAATGAGCAACAATTATTGTATTGAATAATCTATATTATTTGATTTAATACGGACTTGCAATTGTTTTTAAATTGAATATTGAACAGGAGCTAACTAGACTTAATATCTTGCCTTTCATAATCAAATCGTTTCATAGACAAATAACTGCAACAACTGTTAAGTGATGTTTCTAGGGACTACCAGAGCCTTGCATACAAATATACAATGCACGTGTAAAAGCACTTGTTCACATTTTGCTTAAAATGTAATTTTTTCGCATTCCATTATTTAACAAAAAAAAAACACAAATCGCTAACTTTCGTCATATTTAGTCTGAGCCAATACATAATAATAATAACAGAGATCTGAGTTTTAAAATCAGCTTAGCACCTCACAAAAAGCCCAACATTCATTCAGTATCTGGATAAAAGAAGACCTAACACTGTACTGTTTAAGTTTTACTTTTGCATATTAAAGCTAAATTTGGCTGCAGTAAGCAGTTTACAGGAAATATACCCTTGATGGATGCCAACATCCCCAGAGAATAAACACAGAACTCTTGTATAGGCATGATTTACATATCCAAAAAGGTGAAAGGTACCATGCAGAATTTATTGCAGTTGTTGTTAGTAGAAGAATTCTACAGTGTTTTTTTCTTTTCAAATGTAAAGTATAACCGCTGAACAATGAAGCAATTTTATTTGTTATGTACTTTCAGGAATCATCACTTGGACTGCAGCACCTGAGTCATAAAGGCGGTTGTAGGATGCTATCCGTCAGGTGAGATTAATTTCGTAAATAGCAATTCTGAATAGATTTTGTCATTATACAGCGCAATAATAGCAAAAAACCATCAGAGAAAGTTTGCTTATTAGACCGTGTTGTGTTAAGATGAAATGTATGGAAAAGACAGAGGAATTAGAAAACGTGTTATTAAGAGCGCATTTTCTTATTAAGAGTTATTAATGATTCGCATCAACAAAAATAGATCATTACTGACTGCTGTTTGTGTTAAAAGGAAGTACCTTGCCCACTCTTAGTTGTTTAGGAACATCAGTCCCATGACGCAGATCTTTAAAAGAAGTACAGTTGCTGAAAAAGTTGAGACAGAGACTATCCTTAAAGCTAAAAAATAAAATATATATATACATATAAAAAAAAACCTCTTGAAAATCAATATAATTTGAATATAATTTCCATAAATAGAAGCGTTGGTTTTATTATTTTTGAGCGCAGAACCAAGAACAGGTATTCAAACTGCTTTTTCTCGCGGGATTGTACGCAATCCTGCTTCTCACGAGAATGACTCACAGGGATAGCTATCATCTACAGATTATCCAAAAATGATCAAAACACCACTTTGTCGTTCACAATGTGAAGAATGTCATAGAAGCCACAAAATACCAATGGAGCGAACTATTATTAGTGTTGAAAATGAAAGTGTTATTACAGTATGGATCTCAAAAACTAAAGATGCTCATTAATTAAATGCAAAAAGAGGTGCATTAAAGTCTAAAAGACTTCATTCCATCCACACTGAGCTTATTATGTGTCCCCTGTGCTCCAGTCGTTTTCCAAAACTAGGCCTCGACATCAATGCAATCTTTCATGCTACACGCAGATCCATGTTGCTCAGATGAAACTGTTTTTGCGTTAGTCTCCAAGTCTGGTGCAATACACAATCGTATGAGTTTCAAAAACAAGCGCAATGCGCCTGCATCGCTTTACAATCACCATGCAGAAACCAACAAGATGAGTGTCAGCACAGCCATGTCTGTGTCTTATATAACTCTGTTTGCATATAACACTGCTTTATAATCAGTTTAAGCGCTTGTGAACTCGCTTCGCTGTCTGTTTCTTGTTGTCTTGTTCATAAACAAAAAGTAAGATGTCACTTACCTCTCTGTTCTGAAGTCGAGGCCTGCGGGGGACAGTTGAACTCTGCGAGTTACATGAACGCCTGTGTACACGAGTGAGTGAATGAAGGAGGGATGCACTGTTAAGGTAAGATAGACAGACTGAAAGACAGGCAGGCTCTGCGGAGGCGTTAGTGATGGTTAACTTTTCGGTACGGCAGTCTTCTCTTGGTTCCTCTGATCTTTTGAGGCCTTTGTCATTGTGATCCTGGAAACGAGTGAGAAAAAACATCATACACCATAGAGAGTGAGAGAGAGAGAGAGAGAGAGAGAAAAAAACTGTATTGCTCCGACTCAGACCTCAGAGGCAGCTCTCAGTTTGACAAAGCGCCTGTCCTTGCCCCTGCATTTTTTTTTACTCTCTCTTTCTTATCCTACTAGTATTGCATAGTACTGCAATTAAATGCTTAAAAAACACCCAACCATGTTGTATTTTATTGTATATTCATGGTCTCCGGTATCACCTCCGAGGGCTTCAAACAGGGGTCCATGAAGGTACTTTACGGAGCAAGGCCAAGATGATAATAATACATTTAAAAGCTTAATAGAATGAACACACAGTGTCGGAACAGCATTGTGGATATAACCTGCTCAGAAACGTTTTTAGTGCACATCTTAAAAAAAAATCATCGTAATATCAATCATAATGCTCCACAAAAAAAAGTTAATCCTCCTAAACGTGTGAGTTTCTTACTTCTGCTTATAAATAATCTTATACAGGTAACACCTGTATACTATAACGTATACCGGTTTGGAAGGACATGAGGGTGATTAAATGATGATCATATTAGCATTGTGTTCACTTTCATGTTGTTCCAAACCTATTCTTTCTTCTGCTGAAGCTTTGGCTTTTTATGTTTTAAACAGCGAAAGTTAAAGGGGTTCAAAAACAACAGTGTCTTTTGTTGCATGAGACTTCTGTCAAATCTGTATTCTTTTGTGTTCCACATAAGAAGCCGTAGTGTTTGGAACGCACACGATGTGATTGCATCATTAATGACGGAATTCTTATTTTTAAATCTTTAATCGGAATTCTAATTGCAGGCTGTCATTTCTGGTGACATATTTCGGTAGGCCGCTATTACCGATGAGGTATGAAAATGTAACGCAGCCGCCCTCGTTCGTTTTAGGGAGGATCACTACTCGAGGCAGAGATTTTGAAGAGTTTGACAAACAACGGTATATTTGATATCGAAACTCACACTTTTGCTGAGAATAATATGAAGTTTGGTGATGATGAAGATGATGATAGGGATAATGGAGACGGTGATGCTTATGAAGAAATGTTTGCGTTGAAGATGGGGGTTCGAGATAACAAGGTTTAATGAAGTTTAGTGATGTGAGTAGGCTGAAGCAGTAAAACTGAGAGTCAGGCATGACTGGGCAATGTTCGGTGAGAAGTTTCACATCAACAGGGCGAGAGGGGGCGTTGTGTCGTTCTCTCTCGTCTCTCTTATTGAGAAAGAGGGAGGAAAAGCAGATGATAAACCCTGTACAACGAAATACGAGAAGGCAAGTGTGCTTGAAAGTTACCAGAAACGTTTCCGGATTTTAAAGGCAAAGCAAATAACGTTGAATGAAGTTACATTAGATAAGCTGCGTTGTGATTTGGCTGCATTTTCAAAGTCTCAAAAAATAAAAAACCCGATTCGCTGCCGTCAAAAGTTGCCCAGAGTCAAAATGAAACCCCCATCCCCACAGAAAAGAAACACACAATCACTGAGGTACACACGCACACACACACAAAGACACCTCTGACAAATACATGTAACATACACACGGGTTTGTGACCACACTCTGTCATCTCAAGAGTGCGACGTCGTGTTTTACCAGAAACACGTCGCTGTCTCCGTCGATTTTGAAATATCACTGTACCCCCGCTGACATTCAGATCAACACACACACACACACACATGCACAAACAGCTGATGTTATAACGGCGTCTGAGACATAATCAAAATATTACAACTATTTACAGTATGTGCACAGATAATGCATCAAAATCATTGCATTTTTTAGAAACATATAACGACCAAACACTGTATTTCAGTTTATAATTTTAATAATGCAGTCTTTTTTCTAATGCTAAGATCATGCAATTTCTAACAACAAAACTTTGTTCAAATCCAGCACTGATACAGGAAAATAATACAAAATGCATATTTACATTGTCACAGAGACGTAAAATAAATGTAAAAAAATTGGTAGCAGCTGTGCAAATTAGTGTTTGATACCTAATATTGCAATTACTTCAGCGCGGCTCTAATTTACATCAAAAAAGCCACCAAAATGAGTTTCTTTTGACTGAGGTTTGAATTGAAGAGTAATAAAACTGGAAAGCGCAAGCTTACTTGATTCAGTCAGTGCACAATAATTCAGTTTTAATGTTCACACAGCAAAACGGAGAAGGTTAAATAAGTTAAATGTTGTTGTTTTGTTCTGCCTTTATCTGAACATCTGACCTGGATGTTTTTTCCTTTCTGATTTTAGTTCTCACCAAACATTTTTGCGATCTTTACCGCGTGTGTGTTGTAAACTTCACTCAACGAATAGCTATAATTAATAGGCCATGACTGTTATTGTTACATTTTATTGGTACTAATACTTAAATAATGACTATTTTACAATGAATAGAAGTTAGAAAATGTATTAATTGTATTTTATAGACTCATCATATCATTGTGTGTTCCAATTAATCTCATTCAAAATGCAGGTGGGTTACTATGCAACTTAATACAATAATGTATTTTCTTGACCTTTGTAGATTGTCTGGATTTTTCTGTACAACAAAAAAAAAATCTTCTGTCTGTGGGAGGACATGCAAACGAACAGCTCTCACCACCACCTATATCTGGGAAAGTTCACAATCAGAATTTGATAAAGATTTCTTACAGAATCGATCTCTGTCTCATACTGGTTAACAGAGCGTCAAGCCCAGCATAAGCTTATTGCTGAAGAAAATATATGATATGGGACCCACGGAAACTAAAAGTAAGTAAATGAGAATTACATTGAAATTTCAGATTTGACCTATGACCTTGCATTGATCAACACTAGACTGCCACAAATGGGGCATCAGCTTATTAACAAAATTATGAAATTGTGTTGTTTTAACTTTGCCCTATATGTTGTAGTGTACATCCTGAGAAAACAGGATTGAGATTATTTTAATAACTCTGTATAAGTCAAACTTTGTGATATTGAGCCATCCTGTTATATATATTTCTGAACTAAAGCGTTGGATGTCACCCTGACCCGTTCTGCATTTAATTACTGGAAGAAATCATGCTTCTTTTTAACAAGCTAAAATGTGCAGGAAGTAATAGAGTTTTATATAGTACACATCAAGATCGCACATGACACACATACACACACCTGTTGACTTTAGAGTCTTCCTTTTCCTGCCCTGAGAATTAACGACACATGGCATAGAGCCAAGACACAAGCGCGCAACAATTGTGTTACGTGCACAATCTCTCAAGATTTAAAAAACAAACAAACGTCAAAGGTGTTTTGTGCACATAAAAAAAAAAAAAAATTCACACAAGAAAGGAGAGACATGCAGTGGCTTTGTAAAGTAAAGTCGATTTATTTGTGGTTTTGTAAAAACACATCTGCGCACTGAAAGTAGACATGAAAACCTTTTTTATTCGAGGATAAGAGAAGTCAAACTTAATACACGCTCATCAAAAGTCACTCATCTAAAATCTCTTTAAAATTCAAAAGGATTAAGACTTTGTCTACTTGAACCATAAGAAGCATAAAGGCCTATTTTATTAGAGAAAGTCAAATAGCTCTGAGATCTGCTTATGTGTGTTTAACCAGCATAAGGATAAGACAACAGAACAGCCTGACTGGGCCCAAGCTGTAGCTCCTTTAAGGTGAGCATGCTATCCACGGCAAGATTTGCGGGGTCCGTGGTGAGGCGGACCTGAGCTTGAGCCGGCAGGTCGCTATGAGAGAGCTTCATGGTTACAGGGTTATTTCCCCAGTTCATCGCAGTAAGGAAGCGTTCGCTCTGATCCCAGAGGCGGAGAAATGCTAATGAAGTTGTTGAAGTGCTCAGGCTGACATATTCTCCGTGCAGAAGCGACCGCTCTCTTCCCCTCAGATCACTGAGTGCTTTGAAGAAGTTGCGATTTGCGATGCGCTCCTCCTGCCGAGAGCGAATGAGTGGAAGACGGAAAGATCAAGATTCGGTGTGCCGGTTTTAAATTTGTAGTTAGTAAAGCGATGAGATCATATCTACTGGTTATGAATAGACATGTGAAGAATCAAAATGTACCTTTGCTGTCACGTTATTTTCTTTTACTGGGTTTTCCAAGTCCCACATAATTAGAGGTTTTTCCTGTAAAGGAGAAATCTTAAGTCATCAGCTGGTAACTTGGCTAAATATAAACTAAGATCTCAGAAGTACTCGCTCGTTATATGCATTGTTTAAGAAACAACACAAGGGACTGTCATCTAAAAGAAAGTTATAACTACTGCAATAGTAGAGCAAGAGTTTGAAGAATTTTAATCGATTTTTATAGTTAGCTACCTGAGTAATTATCATAATATAATTTTTATTGCACTACATTTCATAAATAGAAGTTGTTGTTAACCTTTAATACTTAAGAATATAAAAAAAATACTACTTTCTTGTACTTTTAGTTGAGTTAAAGTACAGTAACATGCTGATCATGGGATGTAGTGAAGTATGCTTTTTTACAGAAAAACACTTTTACAGCAGAAAAAAAATATTTTATGTTGCACTAAATGAGAATTCAACATTTTTAGAGGCCTTAAATGTGGACTAAGGATATTCAAATGGACAAACAGATAGATAGATTGATTGATTTTATCATATTTAATGAACAAACTCTTATTTCTGTGAGCCAAGAACATTTAGGCACAGTTTCCCGAACAGGGTTCAAGACTAGTCCTAGATTAAAATAAATGTTAGAGCTGTCTAGACTGGAAAAAAAAACTTGCACTGATGTATCTTAAAATACATTATTGCCATTTTTTGGTCTTAAAATGCTCTTAGGCAATGCTTTTTTTGTAAGACATATTTCCAAAAACTACTTAAATGTCCTAAATGAACAAAGAACTAGTCCTGGCTTAATCTAATTTCTGTCCGGGAAATCACGTCTAAATTACCAGAATGCATTTACTGTCAAAACAACAACAACAACAAAAAAAAAACATAAACTTCACTGTAGGAAACAGCAGCTGTGGTTACCAGAAGTTGACTGTTAATATAGGATACCATCATTTTAGGTTTTATGGTTTCAAGTTACATTTACAGGTAAATAATGTAATTTCACTAACTGATATAATGTTATCTGTAAACTATTGTGACAGTTGTAGGTGTTGATGAGAAAGTCACATGATGAGCCTAAACCCATCACAAAAAAAACTAACAGAAGGTGCTCAGAGTAATTCACACAAACACTAAACACCATCATGGTGAGACTCATTAAACTGAAATAATTTAACGACATTACAAGTAACTTATAAAACATAACTGATAAGAAAAAAAGCAATGAAAACGATTTTTAACAGTCATTTTTTACAGGTTTCAATACTTTTTTTAATTCAGTCACAACTGTCTGTGGATTGTAAGCCATTCCATTCAAATTCCAGCTAAGGAGTTTATTTGGAGGCAAAAAAAATCTGACTTTTGCATCAAAACACTGATTGAGCTGCACATTCATTTAATGCTGACCTTCAGTCCGACCTCATCTCCAGCGCTGAACACAGGTGTGCCCGGGAGGGTGAACAGCAGCATCTGATAGAGTCCTATGGGCCATGCTGGGGTTCTGGGAGCCAGAGTCCAGCCCAGATTCGTCTGCGGGTGACTGGAGTAGAGCTTCTTTAGTACAGCTTCCACTAGCTCAGCCGGATCAGACAGTCTAGTCAGAAGCAGGTCAACACTGGAGTAGTTCAGCAGATGAGAGACATCAGAGAGACTGTTGACTGATCCCATCAGAGCTCTGAAAGTCATAAGGAGAAAGAGAGAGGCTCTTGAAAGAAAAAGAAAATAAAAAGAGAAGGTAGAAAGACGCTTGGCCTAACTACTGCAGCAATGCTCATTTCCCCATCTGGCCAGCAGGGGTCTCTATTTCATTAAACAATTCAGCAGAATAGGAAATCACTACAGGAGTTCGCAGCACACATTTGGAGACACATACACTTTCTCAGTTTTGTTGAATACAGCTTGTATAGATTGCCAGGAATTTGTTGCTGTGATGCTTTTCAGTTCAGGCAAGAAAATAGCACCAAATCCTTTTCCCAACCAGTGTGTACATGCGTCCTAAAAAAGAAAAAAATCAAAAAATGAGCCGGTATACCCTTTCGTATACATGCTGTAATTCTAAAATCTTAAATCTATTCTCTTAAATCTTTTTTTCTAAGATAAGAGATAGGACCTTACTTGTTTGGCTCTTAAATACTTCCTTTCTCATGTCTACTATCTTCTCATCTACCCCTTGTTCACTGCCCACAATATAGGCCTCCCTTTACAATTTCCTCTTTCTAATCAGCACTTACTTTTATTTTCTCAGCATTAGTGGTCACATTGAGCCCGCCTGAAGCTAAATTCAGCACCACTGAGATACCTGCAAAAGAGAGAGCAATAAATACCAGGAGAGAAAGAGAGAGCAGGAAAAAGAAAAAAAAGAGCTGTTTTATAATTAAATTTGTGCATGCTTAGTATTTGTATTGTAATCTCATTTCATTTCCGTTCACGAAATCCCTCATCTGCTTGCAAAAACAAAACAAAAAATAGCCGCAAGCAGCGATTACCAGAGTTTGAGTGCTTTAGGGACAATATACTAAATATTGTTTAGCACGCCTGCAACCTAAATCATTTATTAAAAAACAGGTGATTTACCATTGAAATGTGAGGTTTTCATAATGTTATATCACCAGCTGGAGTCTAATCTTCCTGAAACTTTACATGCTTGTTTTAGAATCACCTGTTGCTTGTGCTCAGTGGGTTTCGTGAGCGGTTTAGGCTTTATAGGCTTTTTTAAGGATCCTCTGGGTAAGCTACCCAAAGGGTAAATTCTAACATGTTTTGCCAATTATTTACCAGAGAGTCCAAAGAATTGCCCTGTGGTGTTTTTTTCCTAGGACTAGCCCCCAAAATTTCACATCTTCTCAATCATTTAAAATGGTTTGATTGACAGCAGTGGTTTAAGAGGCCAAGTTGTTGGAAACGAGGCGGTTTATCATATGATACGAATATCGCATATATGTGTGGAAAACCACACAATGCACGACTCTTTACACCTTCAAAAAATGCAATACCGCCCCCCATTGGCCAATTTCTTTCAAATTTCTCACAGACCTTTGGGGCCTCGGGGCAAACAGACTTACAGAGTATCATTCTGATTCCATCTTTTAGATGTTTATGATTTAGAATGTATGTAAAACTGACATCTGCAAGATGTCTGCCAGACAGCAGTTGCTTTACAGATCAAGAGATCTTTAACAGGCATCTTGCATTGCGTTTTGGCGTTCCTTTGCAACAGTGAGTCAAAAGGTTTTTTTTTTAATTCTCCAAGAGAATCTTCCTGCGCTGGTTTGGTTCCGATCGGGCGAAAAACCAAAGACTAGTTTACAAATGTAGTTTTTACGAAAAATTCAAAATACCCCAAATTTTCAGATTTTTTACTGCTGTAGCGCCCCCATCTGGCCGATTAGGGTGCCCCTCGGTTACTTTGTAGGTAGTATCAGCCTCAGATGTCACGCCCACGTAACGTTGGCTAAACGTCTGATGCATACAGTATGGTACACTGAACTGGAAACCCTTCAGGAATGTTGAAGTCATCAAACAATTGCTCGTGGGTGTTAAAAAAGTGGAGAGGTAAGCTTCAAACAGATGTTTACCGTGAGTGTCTCATCTGGATTTTCTATGCTGACTGATTTTTTGCACGCTGTTCCGTTGTTGTGGGGACATTTCCAGACCCCGAAACGTGACGCTGAACGAAACGAACTGTGATTGGTTGTTTGACAAGCTTTAGTTGCTAAAGACTCTGTCCTTTTAAAAATTAGCAAGCCTTTTTTGGCAGTCAGATTTCATAAGGCACACTCTTAAATTTATTCCCAGCAATGCCATAGAAGAACCATTTTTTGGTTCCACAAAGAACCATTCAATCAAAGGTTCTGTTAAGAACTCTCTTATCTTTTCATAATCGAACGAACCTTCTTTCGCCACAAAGAACAGCTCTTCAGATGATAAAGATGAACAATTTAGACCAAAAAAGGCATCTATGGCATCATGAAGGACCTTTATTTTAAGAGTGTACTCATAGCTGTGTAAAAAAAACATTTAGGATCAAAGATCACCTTTTTTATGTGCTTGGTCCAGCAGAGATGTTAGATCATTCTCAGTGCCTATTCCAGATTTAATTGAAACCAGATCTGGTGTATTCAGCTGTTTGACTCGCTCAGTGTCTATCAGATCCAGAATAAGACCCTTCACCTTCATCTGGGTCAGATAGTCCAGCTTTTCCTCCACTCCTACAAAGAAAGAGAGAAAGAGACATTATTGCACTGATATCATGCTCATAATACATTATGATTATCACAAAATAAAACATGAGCAGATATTTAACATAATAGACTAATCTGCAACGGCTACAGTACTTTTTATCTAGTGCTAATACTGTATATAAGAATTTAAAGGTTGAACAAATGAAATGACTTATTGAAAGTTTAAATCGTTGTGACGACGCGTGACACAGCATCAATATGGCGGATGTAGTATATCCGAATTCCATTCATACTACCCCCATTCATACAAAATAGAACTTTTTAATGGTCGGTAGTATGTTCAATTTTAGATGTAGTACCTACTTAAGAAGTATGCGATTTCGGACGCAGCCCATGATTTTAACGGTAAACAACTGTGAAAATGCTACGGTTAAAAATCTGTTAAATGCTTAATTCCTGTAAAATTTACAGGGAAAACTGTAAAGTGACATTACCAGAATTCCTTGCATTGCATTTCAAATTTAGTTTGAATGTTTCTTCTTAGTGTTTTCTTATCAGTTATGTTTATTAGGGTATGTTTTGTGCAATTATTTCAGTTTAATGAGTGATGGTATTTAGTGTTTGTGTGATATATGTTCTTATACAAAAGCAGCTTGTGATGGGCATGGATTTATCTTGTGACTTTCTCATCACCGCCTGCATTTGCTGCTCACTGTTATAAATCGTAAAGTTTACGATTTTTTCTTACAGTGATGCAAACCTCTGAGAACCTAAAATATTTGATGATCTAATTTCTTTTAAGGCTTTATGGTTGTAATTTAAATAATAAACAGGTGTGGACAAAAGAAATCCATTTTACCTTTCAGTCCATTTTCAGAGAATGCCTTCACGTCAGATATTTGATACAGAGGACCTTTGTTCCACCAGTTCATCTCAGGAATGGGTTTACAGCGTGGGGCCTGTACTATGATCACTACTGCTCCAGCTAACATGCCAACCCAGCCGAGCACAAACAAGCCCAGCAAAGCCCTACGTGTCCGAACCCACCTGCAGCAATATGTAAAGAAATATAAGCAAGACAGGCTGTAAAATGTTTCCGTTTCATTTCATAATCCACATGTAGGTTGCCTACCCAGCAGTACTGGTGATTTTAATTAACTCGTCTTTGGAGAGGCCAGTATACTTCGCTCCAGCATTCTCTGGGACGGTGACCTTCACGCAGCTATTATTTTCTCGGGTCATTAGCTGTTTTTCCTGATCCACCTCATTCAGTTCTATGTCCTTCATTTTTCTTTATGTACAGACGGCCTTTTTAAAAACGCTGGATTGAAACAGATTACAACATCAGAAACCAGTGAACAGATTCATTACATCTGGTTAAAAACATACGTGTTTAGTAATAAAGAGACTACTTTTTTTTTATAGTTTTAGTATTAAGTAGTAAATTATACAGTACCGTAGCTTGATACTAAAATGTGAACATTTGTAGAATCAAACGTTAGAAATGAATTAAAAAGAAATATCTATAAAAAAACACAGTTAAATACCTGCCCAGAGTTGAGTTGAGGAGTCCTGTGCTGTCGAGCAGAAAACAGAGTACAGTTTGCTGGTCAGTTCACTTTTGTGAAAAGGACTTCATCTGTTCCCGCCCCTATAGCCAGCATACTAACACTACTGGAGGAGTTAAACTAGAGACAGTCATAGTTTTCATCCACCAAATAATATGTAGACAAATTAGGACTCGCTTTATTGAACGTACTGTATGAGTGCTATTAGAAGGAAAGATTTAAAATCTCCCATGGCTCGTCATTTTGTTAAAACGTCTCATTCGGTTTTGTTGTTAAAAACAGACTCATAGAAGAGAGCATTAAGAAGACTCTTGCAGAAGGAGTTTCGGTGGATTTTTGAACTTAAATAAAACGTTTTTTAAAAGAATTTAACCTGGAGGATGTTTACTCACTGCAAATATGACGCTAAGAATTTCTTTTAAATATTTTTTGATATAATTACATATGGATCATTTTGAATGCATTTGTTGTATTGGGATATGTGTTGTATATTAAGGCCCGGTTTCACAAAAGGGGCTTAGCTTAAGCCAGGACTAAGCATTGGTTAAACTATGATACCTAAGCAACTTTTACAAACATGCCTTATTATAAAATATTACAGGTGTGCATCTTAACATAGAACAATGACACTGACATGTTTTAAGATATGTCAGAGCAAGATATTTT
>JAUMHQ010000059.1:2525889-2549192 GCA_032361165.1 Enteromius paludinosus
ATAACTTGAAATATGTGTGCGCGACACTATCACTAGTGAGATGTTTCAAGTTTTAGGAAACATCCTATTCATCCTATTGTGGTGGTAATTGGATGGAGAGATCATTATTGTTCTGAAGCATAATCTCAGCTCCGGTGGCGCAATCGGTGAGTGCGCGATGCTTCAGCAGTACAAAGCAGAGCAATGCTGAAGTTGTGAGTTCAAGCCTCACCTGCAATAGTTCTAGGGCCTTGCTACGTCACATAAGGCATTGTCTGTGTCACTTGCAGGGGTTCATTGTTAAATTTGTGGGACACACAAAAATTAGCGTGATGTCTCGTCATACATTATGAATATATGTCTTAATCAATATGTGTTCCGTGCATTTATAGATCAGGCCTCCATTTGAATATACAGGAGTCTTGAATATAATTAATCACAGAGAGTGTTTTGAAGGTGAAATCACAGTTACTTAGCTTTTTACTTTAATAGAATAGAAGTTTTATTACATCTATAAATATACACAAATTGAAATCTCTCGTATAGTGTCTCTCCCTTTTTCATTCATTTCTCACTCTCTTCTCCTAATGCGTGTTTGTTTAAAAACTTCTTAAATTCCCACTTACAAACATTTAAAATGAAAGAAAACGCAGGGCCAGCTGCTAATGACTTCTATGACCAATCACAGTCATTAACTGAACTACACATTCTTTTAAACATTATTAATCACACATGTACGACTTCCTACCAGTGCTGTGCTTTTGTACTTGGTCATTAATTATTGTCCGTATGGGTCATTTGTGTACAGTACTACATAGCACAGATAATGTTTATCTCACAGAATTGTCAGTGTGAATATTTGTTTTTAATGCATGCAGTGAACAGCAAACAAGTGTATCACTCAATACTGTATAGTTTTGAAAAGAAAATACTTCTGCCGACCACAGTATTTAGAATCTATTAATCTGGGGAACATGTGTCTGTGCTATGCATTTGAACTAAGAACCATAAAGTTTATTGATCTAGACCAAGTCACAGGATTCTGAAACTTTAGGCCTCAACATGTTATTATTACAGGATAAAGCTTGTAACTTCAGCAAAAAACAAAAAACAAAAAAAAAAGTCGAACAGTCAGTTGAACATTTATTTTTATGTTCTCCTTATATGAATAAATAACATAGAAAAAAATACAAATGTGATTGTGGCTTCGAAATAACATCTACCTAAATAAAATAAATAAATTAATAAATACAGATAACTTTGTCCTTGCCTAAGCCTGAATTTCTGCCATCTTATATCAAACTACATATACTATATCTGCCATGATTACCCCTCAAATGTTGAATGTTATTCAATGTGATAATTGATTCAAACAGTTATGAAATGTGTATCCATGGAATTAATAATGACGTGTTTCATTTGAAATCAAAACAGAAATTATGCCCAGGATTCGGACTTCCTTTTCGTCTCCAGGAAAAACAAAGCTCTCACGAGCAGCTGTTTCGAAATCAAACACAGTTTTGCCCTGTTTGCATCATCAAATACTTGAAACCTAATTAAGGATGAAATGAGTGGAAATGAGACGAGTTCAGACAACAAAAGAAGCAGGAGGGAAAAAGGGGGGGTGATAAATGACTAAAGCTGGTTTTAATATTTAAGAGGTTACGGAACGTAATTGCAATCAAAAGCTAATACTCCAGCACTGTTTTTTCCCCTTTCAACAATAAATGAAAATCCATAACTTGATAACACTGAGAAATGAAGTGCCACTATAAAATGTGTATTTTCTAAACTATTTGCAGTCTGACCACAGTAGCTCTCACCTCCATTTGGTGATATTCGCTCTCCAACACACTCCTTGTCTAGTTCAATGTCTGGACTTTCTCCAGCCTGCTTTCAATATCACATGGTGCAATAGATCCAGCAGACACTTTCGTGTGTCGTAGCACCCAAGTCAAACTGATCTGTGGGGTGAAAGAATGCCAAGAATAAGTGATATGCTCAATTGTACCAGTTCATCCCTCAATTAAGTTTGTTGTACTTGACAAGCATCCAAAAACATCAAGCCTTAAAGCGACATGCTCTATAGCATGGGTCCACACAAGCATACACCTGGGAAACAGTCCTCCAGGGAAGTCATCAATCAGTTTTATGGGACTGCTCTGGGAGAGTTTCTTTTGTTTCCCTTTCAATTCAGTTGTTCTTTTTTCACCAGCTCCCCTTGCCTCACCCTTACTCACTATTTCCATATGTGTCAGCTTTAGATCCTCTCCAGAGAGGGAGCGCCTCTTTCCTGGGGTTACCCAAAGTGTTGTTTCAATTGCACATTGAACTTTGAATTGACGCCCGCAAGGGTACAAGTTCAAGATCACGGTCGGTGCAAAACCAAAATTGCTTTAGGTGATATTTTCTCAGCTGAAGAGTCTGAAACCCGAAAAAAATTGCTCGTCTTTCTTTGCGCACGCATTCCTAATGTACTTAATGCATGTACAGGCATTTAGTGTGTGTATGCATGTGTGCGTCCTTTGCCAGTGAAGGAGTTGACGTCAGGGTGATACGTAACCCTGCCGCGGCGCGCTGAATGCAACAGGAACTTGCGCTGCTCAGCCTGAGAATATCTGTCCACTTGTCGTGCTGTTATTGATCAACCAGGACGCGGCTACACTGGCAACCCGCATTGAAGCGCACATGGTAGGTAAACTCTAGCTCTTGCGCACCTTTTCATTCCCCGATCAGAACAGGCTTGATCAGGACTGCTGACAAGGGATTCAAATTTAGTATAACCTGTTGATTAGTCTTACCCAGTGATGGTGCTAAAGTAGCCCGCGCACTGAAACACTAGTTCTTTAAACAAATCACATGGAGATGTTTTTTTTTTTTTTAAGTATAAAGTTTATATTATTTTTGTACACATGAACTTGCATTGACAGTTTTTAGTGCAGCATTTATTTTAGGTTTTTGATCAAATAATATTTTTCAGATATATAATTTATTTTACATCATTATTTATTTTAAATTTAACTTGTTGTTGCTATCAAATACAAGACGTGATTTATTAAAAATGTATTAAAAACCTAGAATATTTTTACCCAAGCGCAATCCGTACACCGAGTATCGTCACAAGTGTTGCTCTCCTGTAAAAACAAATTCATATAAAAGCTAAACGGATAAAAGACTTAATTGAAATCCACATTTTAAAATTTAATAAAGCAACCAGCAACATTTAATAAAGCAGTTGTAAATGGTTGCATATTTTTATTGTTGTTGTTGTATTGTGCTTATTTGGTTTGCGTCAGAACCTTGACCAGTCCATGATTAAATAAAATAGTATAATGATTAAGAAATAAAAATAAACAATCAAACTGTTGTAAACATAGCCCTAAGAAACATTCGTGATTGATTGTTATAATCAGGAACATGTACCTGTCAGTGGCAGATGGGCTGGATGATCTGTCAATTGTACAAAATTGTTCTGCCGGAAGGCTACGCGTAATTTAAGGATAATGAGATCATTTGTCTACGCATACAACGCAAATCTTGTCAAACAACCCTGAAGTACTAAGGAATATCTTCGTCCACATTCTACTGCAATTTGAGAACAATATTATTTTTTATTATAACGGCAGATTCATTATAGCTTAAGATGCAGGGCAGATTGCACATTTTCCAGAACAGCGCCCTGTTAGTCGTTTCAGTTCTGGCATTTTGTAAATACGCTAGTGCACCTCATGACATGTTATGTACAATATGTTCTGGTGTTTTATGTCTTATTAGGATGCGTAATTATTAAACGTCATGATGCAAAATAATTTAGGAAGTCCATAATTCATTTTAAATATTTTCCATCGGATTAATGGGACACAATCAGTATAGGCCCTGCAACAGGCTACAACAAAGGGGTATACAAAGACCTAAAAAATAACAGCTTAAGGCCATGTAGGTGGCCAGCTGCGAAACCGTTATTTTAGTGTAAAAAAAATGCAATTTCCGTTCCCCGTTTTGCGGGCGCACTTCGTGCCTCGTTATTTTGTGACATATGTCGGGTCAACTGATAAACACGAATGGTTGTAATTATAGCTCCATAAAACAGAATTTTTCATTAAATGATCATTATGGGGTTCGCCTTAGTTCACATCCCATGTGATTTAAATCTCATTGCACAATACAAACTCAGATTACAGTGGAAATATAGAATTGAGAGTGAATCTCGACAGGCCTGCAATTTTCAGTTATCTCTAAAAAAAAAAAAAAAAAAAAAGGATGATCTGTATTTGAATTGCCAAGCTGCCAGCATACTTGACAGGATGATGCATTCGCTCCCTGTATCTTCTAAAACACATGGTTAACCTTCATTTTAAACGTTTAATTAACGATAAATGGGATGAAACCCCCCCTTGCTAATTGTTCCACCCTAGGTTCATCATGGAATGTTGTGCTTGGCATTACTAGAGCACGGAATCACGGGCGGCGATTTCATGTGCATCTGTTTTTCAACATTGAGACGAAACCTGCAGGGAAATTTCATGATTTCACTGCCAGGGCACATAGCGTGGGAGAGAGAGAGAGAAAGAGTGATCGGTCTCTATTTTTTTTTTCCTTCTTTCTTTCCCCGTGCCGCTGTCTACTGTACTACATGTGTTTTCCCATTCAAACATGTATCCTTGCTTGGACCTATTGGGCATATGTTAAAGCTGACAGGGCGCACTATGAATATTCTTGTATAAACTTCAAAGCACAGAAGGTTACATCTGGCTTGGCTTCTTGAATAAGATTTCACAAAACTCGAATAAAACTCATGATTCAAGGTCAGAATTATCAAAAAAAAAAAAAAATCCTGTCTAGTTTGTCTGAACGAAATGTACCAAATAGCCTACACTAAACAAAACGGAATATGTTAAACACTTCATTTCTGTTTCATGTTTTGTTGCGCATCAGGTTGTATGTGTTTGACAGATTCGCGTGTGGCAAAAGGTTATTAATAGCTATTATGCTTCTGATGGAGGAGTTTACGACATTTCTCACGTATCACAACAACTAATCTACGTCAATTCAAAACCATGATTTGCAGATATTAGGTTTAATTTTAAAACCATTTGAAATGATAGGCTACCGGGAGATCGAGAGGTGTTATTGGCAGCTGCTACATGGTTAAACAGGTGTGTGAGTGAGAGCAAGCTAGAGAGCGAGCAAGAGTGCATGTCCCACGTACAGCGCTTGTGGTAGGGTAACCATACGTGCCATTTTCCCAGGACGCGTCCTGGCCAGAATTTCTATGTTGCTTTCATTCAAAGTACCTCCAGAGCGTCTTTAAAACATAAGGAACCGTTGTCACACACCGACCGGTCTGCACAGGCAAGCAAAGCCAAAACCTACATGTTTTAGGCAATATAGAAATTCTGGCCAGGACGCATCCTGGGAAAATGGCACGTGTATTGTCACCCAAGCTTATGGGAAATCGACAGGTTTTTGAAAGCGCAAGTAATTTCTCACTTATTTCTAATCCTCTGGGGACAACGAACAGACAGTTAGTGATTTATTAATTTATAATGGACAGGGACATAACCGTAATAAATCACGCAATTTTAAATCAGTTCATTTCAGGAACATGGATCCCACGTGTAGGCCCATCACGGGGATCGCTTGTCAAAGACTCAGTACAACCTTGGCTGGCTGTCGTCCACGACGAAGAATGTTCAAATGTGTTAAGCAGGCCAAATCTTTCTCATCTGTCCGACAACATATCCCAGGGTTAAGATTTAGGACGTGAAGAGCAGCACTGTGTGCGCGGAAACTGACAGGTATCGAGCTCTCCTAAGAATAGACCTGAGTTATGTGCCAAATGTGTGCAAAATCATATTTCAGAGAGAAACGAGGAAACGTTCTATCACATTCTAAATCACTTCTTAGTGATTTAAAAAAAAAAAAAAAAAGAAGAAGAAGAAGAAAAGTCAAATAAAATAAAGGTAGCCTTTTTTCATAAGTAGCCTTTTTTCCTTAGACACCCGTTTGATGTCTAACATAAAAAAACAATAAATAATTGTATACACGTGTAAAACTCTCATGCATGTTATTTGTATTTTACTTTTATATCATATAAAACACTTTATCCTTTTCTTAGAAATGAAATAACTTTTTTCTATGTTTCTGTGGAGACACGAAAATCCCCACATTTGTTTTGAAGGACGCGTAACGACGCGCGGCGGGGGCTATATGCTCGACGATTGACTGGACGTTTTGTTTGTCTTTTTCTAAAAGCTGTTTGGTCCCGCATACATTACATACTTCAACACAACCATATATTCAACCAATGTATTCCCAAAACAAATGGATTAAGCAAATTCCCACTTTACGCTTTGAGTTAGGCTAGATTGCAGCAGCCTATACAATGACAACATTTTCCAGATGTGCTGTAGCCTATGTAATTAAGCGAACAAGCTTAAGACTTTTTAAATATAAGCTATCTGATAAAATATATAAACATATAAAACATATGCCAATTTGTCCTTGTCCCCCAATCTAAGTCAGTCGGAAACAAACCGATCATTTCTTTCTGACTTTGTGATAACTAATGAAGAAGCACCCCGATCGTTTTCAAAGTTAACTTCTGGTGAACAGGAACGGACACTTTGTAGCATTCATACTACGACGGGTGTGAATTTATGGAAAGAGCTAGACAAATTGTGGAAACTGTATCCAAAGTTCTACTAGCTGCTAGCTAGACTGAGGCCCAGTAACTAAACAACTTTGAATTTCCCTTACGAAAGTTAACCATGGTTTTACTACAAATGAAGCAAACAAAAAAAAACATGGTTACTATGTAGATATGGTTAAACCATGGTATAGCCACAAATTAATCATGAACTTGCTACTAACAATAATTTAACCATGTAGTAAAATTGTGGTTATAAGAATGTGAATCAGAGCTCCAGACACTACACTATTACTAAAAAACCATAGTTCATTTTCGTTAGGGTTGTCTTTTACAAAGGGGCTTACGAGCACGATAAAAATGTTGGTTAAGCGTCAATCCATCAAGCACGTGTAATGAGCTATGTTCAATTAGCTAGCACTGCAATGAAGCTAGTAGGGACGATCGCAAATCATGCTGAGAGTGGATCAAACCCTCCCTGTTCGAGACCCGCGGCTCTCTGCCTCAACGACAGCCGTGAATATCTACAGGCTCTCATCACTTTCCCAACTTACAGCCTTACGCATCGCCCTCAGATACACTGCCGCCTCTCCGAAACCGGAGATTCAATTAATCAGGCGATCAATTAATGCGGAAGGGTTTTCACAGTGTTCTCAGTTTTCCCCCGGGGCACGTCGCAACATGTATGGAATGATCGCGAGGCGCGCACCGGTCCCTGGGAATGTGCCACAGCGGGAAAGAACGCTGCTCTGTCCCGCGGCTGGCCGCTCATCACCTCCCGCTGTAGAGGCAGACACCTGGCGACTTTTTCGAGAAAAATGCTTCAAATACGTATTATTTTAAAGAAATAATAAAACGTTTGGCAATCCAAAAACAGTGGGTGGTTTTACCTCTCGGTGCGCTTTCGTTGACCTTCATGTCCCTCAGGGGTCCTCAAATTTCAGCCTAAGAGATAATTGAGCCAGTGACTCCTAGTGAATCTCTCAGTGCTTCACTCTCCTACCGGGCCGTTTATGCATCCCTGCTGACTTTGCTGTCAATGTCAAACGCTTGTTAGGACATCATCAATCATCAACACTTAAATATTCTCAGAACTTTAAGGGCAGGCGATACACCGAGAAAAGAGTGAGTGAGGAGAGCCGAGGGAACAGCAAATGTGTTCATCTGTTAGTTTAGGATGCACTTCCAACAGTTAACAACTGATCGTTTGAGGCACTGAGCGAACAGCAAGGATTTTGCTGTGTGTGTCATCAGAAGCAAAGGGTGTTAGCTCTTAAATGCAACCTGTCTGCCTGCCTTTTTTAAACCCACAAGTTGTCAGGGCTCTATATCACTCTGTCTAAGGAAGAGTGAGTGCATTGTTTCTGTTGTCTGCAGGCCAGATTTTGCAACTTTCTCTGGTGTAGATTTTCAGCAGATAAATAAACAGACATCAGGCCAAGAAGTGAAAGACAGAGATTCATTACAGGGGGCTTGCAGACAGGCGGGCACAGGCTTACGCTATCTTGCCATAGGAAGTGGCTTAACATGCATTTCTCACATTCAATCTATAAATCTGCCACTCTATTTTATTGTTTAATCTTAGTTTCCCAAATTTCCCCCTCCTTCTTGGTTTCACTTGCATTCTCTCAAAGTCTCTCTCGCTTGCCATCTTGCCTCAAGTTTAGTATTGAAACTTAGAATAAGGGCTCAAGGATACAGACTGGGGGGAAACCAAATGTTGCACTGGGTCCTGGAACAGACGGGCCCCATATTAACCCTGGAATGCATGGAAAGTGTGTGATTTATGGAATCTTTGTTTCAAAAAATAAATAAAAATACTTTGTAATAATCCATGCATTCTTCATACAGCTTATGCATTCAATTTGCATATTTATTTACAAATACATACATATTTGCAACTACAAATAATTTTAAAGGGGGTCATATGTTTTCTTTTGTAGAAATAATATTTATTCTATTTTTATATTTATATATATATTTTTTTTTTCAGTGTAATATATATATATATATATATATATATTATTGTTGCCAATAATAATAATTATCTATTATTATAAGATTAGTTTTATGACAGTTCTGTATTTTAATGGATCAATGCACCACAGGATTTTTCCCTCCTTTTTTCAATATCACCGTGATTTCATACAGTCAAACTTTGGCCACACCGGAATTTATGTTCCTCATGTTCTAAAACAAGTAGGGCTGTCCAAAATGTTCAATGCTGCTAAAATCATGGCCAAATAATCTGCAAAAACTAACAGCAATTAAAATTGCTCATGGACAATTTAAAGTTATAAACAAATATGTTAAATCTAATACAGTTCATTTTGACCCCCTTTATACAAAGCTACATATAGTTAACACTATATGTATATGATACATTTTGATCATTTGTTTACTTTATGAATCTTTTCATTCCACTTTTTCTCTTAATAATCAAGTCACCTTGTTTCATCCTTGATTCCATCTCCACTCACAATTCCCCATCTGCAATAGACAGGTTTAGATTAGAAGAGTGGAAAGCCATAAATATGATAAATGAGAAAGGGCTTGAAATATTGGACCAGCTGCTTCACATGCTCCATATCGTATCTTGCAATCTCTCCATGTTTATACGCTCAATTGCCCCTGTTCTTTCTTTACAGAGTTGAAAATGTCAAAATGAGTATACATTTAAAAGCCACAATATTTCAGACACTTTGACACAGACCAGATAAAGAGAGGCCTCCTAAGCCTCTGATTGGCCACATTACGTGTGTTTAACGGTCGACTTAGAAGCTAGAATGAGTGTCGTGAGTTGTGTGCTGGGATGTTTTTAATTGTGGCACAGGTGCTGTGGTCTGAGAAAAACCAAACAGCAATGCTCTCGCCTGTTTGAGCTTCACTCAACCATCATGTAAATCCATCAATATCCTGACTTTGTGTTTTATAACCTCTCATACATTTTTTTCATCCTTCTTTTTCTCCTTCCCTACTGTTACAGGCTTGATGACATCATGTCCAGATATCACTCCCCTCCTTTCCAGACACTCTCCTTCCTCCTCCTTTTCCTTTTCACCCTCTTCCCTCTATCCCTTCTTTCTCCTCTTCTTTCTCAATCTCCTCTCAGCTGGACCTCTCCTCAAGACCCCTGCTACCACCTGGATGGGCGTCCACGCCACTGTCTATCTGAATTCATCAACACGGCCTATGGAGTGCCTGTGACGATGGAGGACCTCCAGCAAGGACCCAGGACAAACATCAGCACTTTAACAGACCTTCATAACCCACACAATCTGACATGCTGGACGGCTGCCGAAGGCACAGGCGGTGGGGACTGGACTTTAACAGTTCCCCTAGGCAGACGCTTTGAAATCACTTACATTAGTCTTCAGTTCTGTCAACAGGTGGAGTCTGTAGAATCCTACTCCATCTCCATCTTGAAGTCAATGGATTTTGGCCGGAGCTGGCGCCCCCTACAGTTTTATTCCAGCGACTGCATGGGCACATTCAGCCGTCCTGCACAGTCCATCGCTCTGACAAAGCACCAGGAGACGGAGCCGCTGTGTTCAGATCCCAGACCACTGCAGAAGCATCGTGGAAATGTTGTGCTGGCCTTCTCAACTTTGGATGGACGTCCTTCCTCTGCAGATTTTGACTACAGTCCAGGTCTCCAAGACTGGGTGACTGCGACAGACATAAAGATAGTATTTCAAAAATCATTGGAAAAATTGAAAAAGCAAGAAGAGAAACTTAATGAAGTGGGAGGCACATTTAGATGGAGGGAAAGGGGAGACAAAGCTCTGAGGTTTGGCGTTGAAACTTGGAGAAACAGTCAAGAAAAACAGACTTCAACACAGAGAACTAGAAACAAAAGCACTGTGCATCAAAGTGGCCTCAATGTTACTCGAAAAGGGTTGGGATCTCAAGGTAGAGTGGGAAGAGGCCGTAAGAAAGACAGTTACAAGCCATGCCAGGATGGCACATGTGACTGGTCCCTAAATATGCCTCAGCAGGGCTCCAAAGGGCGAGAGTTGAGGAGAAGAAGAAACAATGCAGGGAGGGGGAAGTCCCAATCTAAATCGAGAAAAAAATCCTCACGCGACCTCGTTCCATCATCTCTTTACTCCCCACTGAAGCCCTCTCTCGCCCTTTCCGACCTGCAGGTCGGCGGCAGGTGCAAGTGCAATGGCCATGCCTCTCGCTGTCGTCGCGACAACCAGGGACATGCTGTGTGTCAATGTGAGCATCACACATCAGGCCCGGACTGTGATGTGTGTGAGCAATTTTTTTATGATCGACCGTGGCAACGGGCCACACCAAGCCAACCACACCCGTGCGTCCGTGAGTTTAAGCCTGTGTGTGTCTGGTGGTCTGTCTATGCTTAAATGTCTGTTTTTAAATAGGATTCACTTACTTGCAGAAAATAATATCATATAAAATATTTAAACCATTAAAAATCCTCAAAATAAAATTATGCATAAAGCAATAACATGACTCCCAACAAGTTTTTTTTTTTTTTTGCTTTAGATAATTAAATCTTTTGTAACATGGGCGAGTAATTAGATAAAACACACAAAAGCTGCAAAGCATGCTGGGTAATGTTCTATATCAGTATGGGTAGTATGCATACTGTTTTTTGCATACTATACTTACTACTGTTAGATAATGTCATCTTAATCTTAAGCAGCATGAAAATAAAATGTTTTTCACTCCTTTCACTGCTATTTTACAATCCTCTATCTGCCTTCACCTATGTCTGTTTCTCTCTTTCCCAGCATGTGAATGTAATGGTCACTCTACTAAGTGTAGGTTCAGTATGGCCGTGTATCAGCAGTCTGGTCGAGTCAGTGGAGGCATTTGTTTGAAGTGCCGACACCACACAACGGGACGCCACTGCCAGTTCTGCCAGAACGGATATATGCGAGACCACAGCAAACCGCTCAGCCACCGCAAGGCCTGCCAGCGTCAGTAACAACTGATTTGTCTGTGTGTTTTGTGTGGAAATTATGTTTAAGACTGTAAATACGTGAAGTGAATCATTCTTGCAGTTCCACAAGTGAAAAGAAAAACATGTTTTTTTTGGCTTTGCCATCTGTGGGGTCTGAGGTGTGTGAAAGGCAGCGCAGTCTGTGTCTATGTTATGGCTACACTATGAGTGATGGAATGCGCACTGACATTTGCCCTTTGACCGCTCTCATATCTATGGCATGCTCACGGAGCATTTTAGCCAAAGTCCCAATATAACATCAGTTTACACTCCGTGCTTGTGCATGCATTTCATACATCAATGTTTATTTGCAATTGACTTCGCAAAACGTATACAAAATCTAAATTATGTCTTGAAAATACCATAAAACCTCTGCTAACACCTAAATATTTGAATTAGATGAAAGAATTATCTTAGAAATTTGGAAACTGAAAGATTTAGAACTTGTTAATGTTAAAACAGACCTGACTTTTAAAGCGTGTATAAATGTTTGTAGGATGGTTGGAGTTTTGTTTGGATGAAGAAAGGTTGAGCAGAAGCAGAGAAGCAGATCTCTCCTCTCCCAGCCATCACACATATGTTTTATGGGGAAAATCTTGCTCAGGGGTCAATGAGACTTGAATTACAACTGAAGACACAAACCACAGCTGCCTTGTTCTGTGTAGTATTACTCGTCATTTCCCTTCATGTGTCTAAACCTGCTAGTCTTACACTAATACCCTTAGTCTCATGATAAACCTCTTCTCTCTTCCCTCCATGTCTTGTCAGCTTGTTCTTACTACATTACTCTTGTTCCTAATCTTTTTTTTTACTTTCAACCTTTAACTTTCTATTTTGTTCCCCTCAGCGTGTCAGTGCCACCCCATGGGTGCAGTGGGCCGTTGGTGTAACCAGTCCACAGGGCAGTGTTTGTGTAGAGAAGGAGTCACAGGACAGAGGTGTAACCGTTGTGCCCCCGGCTACAAGCAAGGCCATTCCCCCCTCCGGCCATGCATCCGTAAGTATCACACCTTGCATGGTTATTTTGTATGATAACTAAAGTTGCTGGCTATAAGAAGCACTCTTTGCAGTAATGAATGATATACTGATATATTAGTCTGGATGAATAATTGGCCCATATCTGGTCATCAACTGATGATGTTGTCTTGATGCGCATCTCATTACCTAGCCAGTTTCAAATTTGAGTCATTAATCTACAGTGTGTTTTTGCATAGGCATGCTACATTTCAAGTGTATATATTTGATGGATAAAAGACATATTGCACATAAAGTCTCTATCCTCAACATCATACATCAAGAGTGTAAATGCTCTTGGCAGCTTTCAGGTGATAGTAAACTATTTCCGTTTCATTATTCTGAATTTTTTTAAATATTGCTATTGTGTTTTATTTTTCACCTCAGCTGCCCTTGACCCAATTATATAGCTTAATGTATTTAAACTCCATACTCAGTATCATTTTCCCTTTGCAAACTACTGTTTGTTTATGAAAGATTTAGTAGAAGTCGCTCTCTGAAATTCTAACGCCTTCCCCTCATTCCTGTGAATAACTTGTTCCATACAAAGTCCTGAAACTTCTCAGGTGGTGCCACTTGGCTTTCATCAACATTACAATCAGCTTTTCTGGATTTCTGAGTGTTTCGTTTTCATTACGTGATAAGCCAATGAATATTGCTGCGTTTTTCTATCTCAAAGTTCACTTAGCGATGCAAGCCGCAGGGAGAAGGATGACATGCTATGTCGAACAGCACCTGTCGTGGTGCACAACCAAACCCGTTTCCCTCCCGGCACGACAGACGCATAATTCTTCACGGGTTACGGCTCAGTGATAGAAGACCTTGTTTGTTGTTCTACATGGAACGTCTCAACATGGATATTTATAGCGTGAGCTCCCAACTTTCCTGCACCAAAGGCGAGCCGCAGCTAAAAACATGACCGGCACCAGCGAACCCTTTGCCACCTCTCATGGAGCAGGAAACGCAGCCGTCGTTTATCACAGGGAAAGTGACCCAGACATTAGATATTATTAGCACTTGAAGATTTGTGGGGTTTAATTTTGGATAACAGGGACCAGGAAGTTTCAGGTTATCCATGTTAAACACCATCTATATGCTGCATCCTTTAAAAGCAAGTGGATTTCTTCAGGTCTGCATTTGCCAGCTCTTACACACAGACACCTACTAAATGCCTCTGTGGCTAAAAACACTAAAATGAATTAGAAGCTGTTTGACGTTTGATATGATTTATTGCTGAGGGACTTTTGAGTTTGGGGGGTTGGAGGAGGAGGATAAGGTGTCAGTGTCCCAGTTGTGTCAGAGATATGGGCAGAAGTACAGAACTCATGGGTAATATATGGTTGACCCAGCGTTGCAGACCTATCATGGGCCGTATGTATGCGTGTTTGACAGAGGGCATCCTGATAGGCAGCCCTATTGACCTTTAAGACCACACACATGCATGAAATTGTCTGGGCTCACTCACAGTGACAAAAGTACGCTTGTTTTTAACACAAGCATTCCGCATGCACTAAAACACAACAGGGCAAACTGCAGTCACAGCACACGTCCCCTTTCTCCCTCACACACACTCACAGATGGCAAGTATGCCCTAATGAGCCACCGCAGGGATTAGAACGAGTCACCCACAGCGGAGGTGTGAAAAAGAGGAAGGACGAAATGAAAGGCACACAAATAAACTTGTCACTGCTTGCTGTAATTTAATGAGACCCTCGTCCCCCTTTCTCTCTGTCTGTTGTTCGTTCAGGTATTCAGGAGGTTGCACCACCCACCCCAGTTTACCAGCCTCAGTACAGCATTGGTAAGCAATAAGTCCTTCCTAATAAACACACATGTTGGCATTTGTGGTTTATGGGGACCACCAACAACCCTAAACCTGCCCCTTATAGGAAACGTTCTGTGCATTTTTAGACTTTCAAAAAAACACCATTTATTATATTTTTAAGCCTTTTGAATTATGGGGGCATTGGAAGTGTCCTCATAAACCACCTTCAAATTGTATTAACTCTGTCAGACTTATGTCATTAACATTATAGTCCCAGTAAACCACAAATACCAACCCACACACATACACTGACTAACACACACAAAAACTTTATTTTGAGCTTTCTGGTTAGATACACTGTCAATTTTTGTTCACATGTAACATTGCCAAAGCTTTATACACAAAACAAGAACATTGACATAAGATGCATGTTCTATAATTAATTAAATGTGATTTACCGCCCCCTAGTGGATCAATTTGTGCTGTGACATTTAGTGTGGAATAATTGCTTTCTCTCCACATTAATTTCTACATAGTGTAAAATAATAACAGCATGTCTTTAACCAGGCTGCACAATTGAAGCAAATAATGGTGTGGGATAATGTACCACATTTTACATATTATTAACCACAAGAGTTGACTTTATAGAGTTGGTTGAATTGAATTTATTACCTATTTGATGAGGTTTGCATCAATGATTTTGTTATGTTTCCTGTTTATTACTTTGAAGCTGCTTTAAAACAATCTGTATAGTATGTAGAAAGACATTTACAGCATACCGTATAAATGCTAATGCATGATTTCTCTGCACAAATCAACTCCAGAGTTACTCTTTGTCTACATTCAGGCTTGCTTAAAATACGTGGAACTGTCTCTGCAATTATTTATAAGTTACTTTAATGATGTCCAGTCACATTTTTTGAAATTGCAAAATGTTCATTTATTGACACTGGCTCAGACTTATAAGTCTTATTTTAAAACTGTATTATTGTCTTTTGATTCCATTGTGACTACTTGCCTAACCAAGCATTGACACCAAACAGATATAAGACCGAACAATGTACATCCCTTTGTTAAGAGCCTCACATATGAGTCTCAGGTTGACTAAATGAGGTATTTTCCAGGTTGACACTATCTTGAAATCTGGCCTGGTGACCAGCAGACAGTAAAAAACCCAGAGCAGATATTTTCTTTCGGAGCAAAACGTGTTGTACCATTGACAGCGACAGCATATTGTGCAGTCTGCCATGATTATGGTAATATATACCTGCCGCAGCTGCTTCGCTATCATCTAAAAAAGTGCAGTGCTGATTGATTTCACACACATTACTGTGATCTGCACTGAGTAGACAGGCCAACTCTAGATCTCTGGAGACTAAAGAACTGCCTTTTACTTATAGAAAAAACACTCCTGGACCTCTGTGCTCTATTAAATACTTGAATGGAGATATAGAACAGCCCTTCGCTTTCCTTTCTTGGAGAGATTGATACTGGTGGTCTAGTTTGTACAAAGTGTCATTTAAAATAGATTACAGAACGTGTGTGATTAACCTTTCCATAGCTGCTTTTAGTAATGGAAAAGTTTACATAGAAGTTTTTTTACATGCGTAATTACAGTAAGTGTTTCTCTCTCCCTCTCTCTCACTCCAGGCGAGGAATGTCTTTCTTACTGTCCACCTTCCCAAGCAAGAGTCAAAATGAATTTAGAGACATATTGTCTCAAGGACTATGGTAAGTCCTTTGATAATGCTTTAATAAAAAGGCAATTGTGCACGCGGCATATGCAAATCACATGTAGACAATAAATCAAGTGTAGCGTTAGTTCTGGCACATCACGTCAGTCAAGCATGCGTGAGCTGACTCTCAGCTGATCCATGTCTACCTTTAAGGATACAACACCTTTCACAGCACCCATAACTAAAGTCCTTCAGTATTATCAGCAGCTTTTGCGTTGCTCAATAGCTAATTTCCCACTTCCTCTTCTCATCCATTCAGTATTTGGCCTTCAGATTCCCATTGGAATCAGACTAATTTCTGACATGTATACATTAAATTATTGAACACGAATGAAACGTGCAATACTTTTTTACCTTTATGTGCTAGGCTGCATGGATGAGCAGGGAGTTCTCACCCAGAACAGAACCATACCGCCTATCCAAAATAATTGTCAATCATTCTTGATGATAGTGGTCCTGACAGAAATAGGAATATGGCAGTAATGTACTGCCAATCACAAATTTGGAATAATGAAATTTGTGATTTGGCATAATTGTTTCTAAAAAAAAGAAAAGTCTAGAATAAAATAAAGTTTCAATATTCTGATATATTATTAAATTTATTATGACTGTTTTCTAGATGAATATATGTAAAGAAAAAAAAAAGGTTATTTATTTGTGTCAATCATGGTAAATCTGAATTTCCAGCAGCCACTCTTCAGAGTCACGTGATCCTTTAGAAATCAATTATTTTGTTATGGCTCAATTACTGTTGTTGCTAATTAATAATGGTATTGTAATCAGTTCTGAAAATAGTGCTTGCTGCTTAAAATCATTGTGGAAACCATGATTCTTTGGTAAATAGAAAATACAGTAAACAAAGTGCATTTAGTTATTTTACAGTATTTTACATTTTAATAATATTTCTGTTTATCTGTATTTGTATAAAACTATGCATCATGCACCTGCCAGCTTTGTAGATGGCACACAAACAAACAAAAACACTGGGTATCATAGACAAAACAACTAATGATCATACATATCCAGACTTTCTAATTATTCTGAACACAACAATTTCCCAGAAACCTGTGCCTTTTTGCTAGAAGCTGCATCACAAATTAAAACAACATGTGTTTAATAATCATAGTCCGCATCTAACAAATTCAGAGTCTCGGCCCATCACACACTAGTATGCAATGTTCTGTGAAATCTGTCAACTCTGCTGAAATTCCGCAGACATGCTTTGACTTTTTGGCAACTACGGTTGATTTACAAAGTGAAGCAAAAGTCATGTAATGCATTCCAGTCTAACATCCTTGTCGGTTTTCTGTCATTCTTTTGTCCCAGTGCTGAAGATGCAGGTCAAAAGTAAGGAACGTTCCGGTCCCTGGTGGCAGTTTTCGATTTTGGTGCAGTCAGTTTTTCGTATGGGCTCGTCTCACGTCAAGCGAGGCATTCAGGCCCTCTGGGTTCCAGATCGGGACCTGAACTGTGGTTGCCCTGCACTTCAGATGGGCCGGACATTCCTCCTGATTGGAGCGGAGGAAAGCGGCCGGAGCTGGGTCCCCGAGGAGAGGCGATTAGTCGCAGACCGCACCACAATGGCTTTGCAGTGGAGGGAACACTGGAGCCCCAAATTAAGAGGCTTCCGCGGGCAGGACACCCGGGGGAAGTGCCTACAAGGAAATACCACTTCGCAGAAACACTCTCACCCAAACCTGTACGAAGAATACACCCCCCCACATCTTAACAAACTGCAGTCTGAGCCACACAGACCACGTAACCATACACACACAGCGCACAAGCAGTATCATTTAACCACACAATCTGGAGGATCAGACCTCACGCAAACACACAAAAGAGGAGGAACTCGGGGCGTACATGGAAAAGACAGAGAAACGCACCTTGAGGAGGACCGTAAGGCTGAAAATGTCACTCAGGAAACACAGCAGGTGTTGCAGCACACCCAGGATCCTCTCTCAGGTACTTCAAAGACGACTCAAGCCAATGAGCATGAGCAATACCACCCAACAGCATGTCCAACATGGTCCCCTGTGCCACCTGTCTAACAAAACGAGATATTATGAGCAGCAAAACAAAAGGAAAATTTGTAGCTTTCCAAACTATTTAAATTCAACGTAAAAAAGTACTCACACTATCATCCGAGATGCAAATAAAATTGTTTCTATATTACAACATCTTTGGAGATATTACTGTCACTTGTTCACTAATAGATCCTCTGCAGTAAATGGGTGCATTCTGACGGCACCCATTAACTGCAGAGGATCCACTGAAGGAACATAGTTTTTATTTTTTTTTTGCTGTAGTTATTTTTTTATTAATTTTAATTTTTGTGAACGATGCCTTTCAGAAATGCCTACAGTGGGCTTTAGACATGTCATAGCAAGTGACTCTAATCTAGAATGTTTTCTTATACAGAGCCACTCGATCCACTGAATATTCACACACTCTGCTGTGAGTATCTAAGTATTTTTGTATGTTGTGTTATATATTCATCACCAGATTACAGAGCCATTTTTTTCTTTCAGACGAAACATGCAGGTATTTTTCATGTCACATGCTCTGAGAAGGAAATTTTGCACCTTCCGTCCAGGAAGAGATCTAATCCAAATATTAAAAGACTGAAAATCACCCTATTGTACTCAACGTGAATGGCACCCTGTTCAGTCCACAGTATTTAGTCTGAAAGTCAGACATGTAATACTCTTATTGCTGGATTGTAAGAGGCACATTGTTTTCAGATCAGCAGCTGACAAATCTTATCCATTCTGGTCTCCATCACTAACTAAGATTTTGTCCCCACAGTAAGTAATAACATTATCAATTGTTTTTGTAAATTTTTGTGGCTACTATATATATATATATGAATAACATTGACAGTGAATTCATACTGTACACAACAGATCTTTAATGTGGTGCCTTTTAAGTCTTATTATTACTTGTGAATATTTTAAGCGATCATGTAATATGTAAACATGTGACAAACAATGTGACAAAACATTTTTTTTTTTTCTGTTTGACTTAACGCTCTACCTCATAATAAATATTGTTAACAAGCCCGGTTAAGTCATTTATTCAGTTAATACATTTCATAAATGTTTCAGTTTCACAGAATCAAATTAAATTTCTTTAAATGTGATTCATTTATAGGAAAAATAGTCATAATGAAGGAAGGTTCAGGGACATGAGACTGAAAGGGGGAAGACAAATGGAGAGAGAGACCGTAAAAGCGAGCGAGACGGTCAATGATGCACCTGCTTTGTTTGCACAGGAAACACCTGTTCCCAGCCTTCCTGCCTGGCTGACTGACGACAGTTAATTTAGTGTAAAAAAAATCTCCCACAGCTTGAAGGGCCAAACTGCACCGCGCTTGTTTTGAGAACAATATTGCAGGAAGTCTAACTCTCGTGCCCTACTGTCCACATGTCCTATATTTTGTCTAGCAGCCAAGTACGTGTATCAGATAACACAGTCCTAACACTATCAGAACCCCGTGCACCCACAGTTGTGAAATGTCTAAATACATGGCATGTGTGGCATTTTTGGTCACATGCAAAATATTCCAAACTCACCTGTAAGGTTACACTTTATCATGAAGTTCTGGGTTCAGTAAGTTCAACGATCGACGGCACTTGTGGAATAACGGTGATTATAAAGTTAATGTCCTATCACTCCTACTTTTCTTAAGAAAAAGTTGAAAGACAAAGAAAAAAATCGCGAAATGGAAGTGAAGAAGACCATCTGGAAACGTTAAAAAACTCTTTCGGAAGTCGAGCAAGACGTAAACATTGCTAACACCATATGGCTAGCACGACTTTAGCGTGAAATAAATAGCTCACTGTGTAAAGTTATAGCCCATTGCAGACAACTCTTACTAACCTTTTCTGTGTAAAGTCACATTACAGTATAGAAATCATTTACTAACATTTTCTGTGTAACTTAAAAGTTTGTCCACTTTCTAGCAGGTCCGTGACCGTGACAGCTTTCACAACTTCGTCGCCGTAGCAACGCAGCGTCGTAAACAGCTGAAGCGTGATGATAAATTACACAGCTTTGCAGCTCATCATACACAGGTTTTAATAGAATTAATGATGAACTTAAAAAGGGTAAGTTTTACATTTCTCCTCTTAAATCCTCAATAAATGAATAAAATAAAATAAAATAAAATAAAATAAAATAAAATAAAAAGAATCCCTCCACTTCCAATTTAGGTGCCAGATTCAGATTCAAATTTAATTTTTTTAAACTATTAGGCTATTAATATTATATAAATAATTTTTTTTTATTTATTTTGAGCAAATGAATAATACGCTATAAATGTGGTCAACCGGAACAGACCATCACGTGACGCCGTTTTGTGTGTGTGTGTGTGTGTGTGTGTGTGTGTGTGTGTGTTCGAGAATAAAAAGAGGCTGTAAGGAGTAGTTCAGCTGGTTTTTGGTTAAAAAAAATAAATAAAACAGTGAACAAAAACATTATAAAACATCTTTTAAAGTTGTACGTCATTAGAACTGTGTGATCTGGCACCTTTATACAGTGCATGTTAATGTAAAGACTCAGAAGTCGTATCTCGCACAGCCTTTACCTTCACGTAAAAAATTCCCTGTGGTGTCTAACCTGACAACAGACAGACTGTGGGATACATGTGGGATAAACGCTGAGTTCTGGACTCTGTGTGTTTACTGGCTGGCTAGAAGAATTTTTACGAGACGTGAGGCCTACAGTGCATTGCAGAGGCAAAGTTCAACAAGCTCTACCACACTCACTCGCTCTCTTTCTTCTGTTCTTTCTCACAGTGTGAGTAATGATACTGCTGATTGAACCTCACTGTTTAATAAGCCTTCCCGAACATGTTGCTAACACGCTCTCGTTGAGATCACGCACACATACACAGACGGGCACAGGGAACCAGATACACACGCGGCTTCTGTTAACCCGAGAGTGAGGAGGTCAATCCAGTTGATCCCTTGCATGCATGCCTCTCATACGAACACATTGCGTCCATGGCAACAAGATTCCTGCTCGCTGTTAGCTCTAATAAAACTGGTGCCATCTGTGTTACATATATACAGTATACTGTACCATACTGATGAACCTCAACATACATATACGTAATATGTACACCCAAGCAATGATGGCAGGTGTGAGCTCAAATCACCTTTAGGTTTATAGTGGCCTGAATGTCATTATGATGCTCTTCTAGTTGCTAATTTAAAGTGAACTTCAACCTTCCTGATTAAGTTTGATTATGAGGGGTTAAACTAAAAAAGAATGAAAACACCTGGCAGACCACAGGCAGACCTTGCTTTCTCTGTATATGCAGGAACACATGGGTTCATTTTAAGCCCCAGAAACTGTAGGAAAATTACATTTTGGCCCATGATGACATTTGATTTGGCCCACTAAATCTAATGTCACGCATTTGTGGCGAAAAATGTTTTTGGAACAGAATGTGTGTATCTCTTACTGAAATGTAAAAAGCCATATTTAAATAGTGAATTTGAAAAAATAATGTAAACATATTAGATAGCATAGCAAAATAGAATAAAAAAAATAGCATAAAATTTAATCTCATATTTTTTTGGCCTTAAAAAAAGTTTGGGCAAATATTGCACTTTACAGCAATATTTATTGTTAAAAGTGCTATAAATATATTTTATACTGAATTATTATATTAGAATTATATTTTGTATATATATTGAACTAAATACATCTTGCATTACCAGTGTTTTTTTTTACTTCTCTGTTAAATTTTTAATAAATATAATATAAACCGGATTATATAAAGCTGAAAACGACTTGTCTTTATTATTTATCACATAGTATAAACGGGTCATAAATATATAGAGCTGCTCTAATATGTGAAAATACAGAGCTCTGTTTATATTTAAGGAAGGTGTTCCCTTGCAACGGGATCATATTTAGGGGTGCTTGGGATAAAAATGTTTAAAAGCCCTTCCTAGAGTGATCTATATTTTATCTGTTAGCATCTGATTTTTAAACTATGCCCTCAAATGTCAGTTTGAGTTTGACCCACTACAGTGATACAGCCGTTCTTAATAACGCCCGTCTTTCATAGTGCTTTTCCCATTCAATCCATCACTCAGTTCTTTGCAGGATCTTTTGTGATCGTCCCTTCTGCGTTAGCACTTAACCACGGGAACCTGTTTTATTGTCGGCCATTTTCGCGTGGGAGCATCGACTTCTTTCAGAACCCATTTGATGCTGCGCTGTAACCCGGGGCATGTCTGGATGGCGTTAGGGCACACATCTGACATTGCTGCACTTTTCCTGCCTGGAACGCTGGGAACGGGAGCGCGTTTCCACGTTTGGATTAGGGATCAAAGTCAAAATCAGGCGGAGGGAAGGAGAGCGAATCCCACCCCGGCCAGGTGGGGCATAAGCTGAGGTGAAAAGCAACACCCAGTGACGTTGGGGGAGAGGTTAGGAAACATGGATCTCTTTGAAGTACTGGTGCATGTCATGGTGAACTTGGGTCTTGTTGGAGCTGAACCGTGGCGGATTGATTTGCATGGAGCTGGGGTGAGGGGGCGGTAGAGCCGCAGAGTTATTGGTGACCCCCACAAGTGTGTGTGTGTGTGTGTGAGAGAGAGCTGGCCATCTGTGGTGGGATATTACAAGTGTCTCACTTCACCTTTCTCCCCTATTGCCCTCTCGGCCCACCCAGGGACTCCTAGTCAGTAGAGCTCCTTACGTACAAGAAAACACTTTTCTGCCTCGGCTCAAAGGATGCTGAAGTGACAGGTTCTTTCTAGTGTTAATTTAGAATAATTCAAATACTATTACTTTTAATTCATCTATAACTAGATTTTTTAAAATGTGAAATATATTGTATTTTATGGTATTGTATTGTTATTTTACATAATTAGTTTCATATCTTAAAGGCATAGTTCACTCAAAAATGAAAATTCTGTCAGTGATTACTCACCCTCATGTCGTGCCAAACCCCTAAGACCTTCATTCATCTTCTGAGCACACATTAAGATATTTTTTTATTAATTCTGTGAGCCTCCATAGACAGCAAGTATCCTCCTATGATAAAAGTGCAGAAACGTAGCAAGACTTTTTGTGCACAAAGAAAACTAAAATAAGACTTAGGCCCAATCCCAATTCTACCCCTTACCCCTACACTTACCCCTACCCCTCCGTTTGGCGCGTTCACGTGTA
>JAUMHQ010000059.1:2639914-2652151 GCA_032361165.1 Enteromius paludinosus
AGTCAATTCAATTCAAATTCCAACTCATGAATTGAATGGCGGCCAATTCTGAAATTCTGAATTGTGCACAAGCCTGCATTCTGACAACCTGTACATAAGTATAGTGCTAGTTCTGTAAACAAAATGTTATAGGGATTGTGTCTAGTCTTGGGGGAAAAAAAGTTAAAATATTCACTTTTTCAGTCAGCCGAATTGCTAAATTGATAAAGTATTGTACATATATGTAATGCAATCAAAACTGCTCACACATGTATTCATGTGCATCATCCACAAGAGGGACTCATAACCTCATTATCTATTTTTTTGTGACAAAAAAGCTCATGCTTTTTTTTCTTCTAAAGCACAGAATGTTGCAGGTCTATACATTTGCACGTTTGCATACAAAAAGGCTACAAAAAACTTCGAGAACAGAGAATGTCATAATTTAGTCTATTTACAAAGGTAAATAAATATTGGCATAACAGTTAAAGACAGGAACAACTGTAGAAGTACACACACACACACTACAGTGTGAACATGAAAAATAGGCCCATAAAGTACTTGGACACCAAATGTATTAAATTCAATAAAATATTTAACCAATTATCATCTCCATGACACTAGTGTAGAGCTATTTTCAGAACTAACCTCACCATTTTTAGAATTTGGTTTAAGCAAGTAATATCAAAAGTCAATAAAAGTAATTTGTAATGGATGCACAATATGAAGTCATTAGATATAGTTTAACTATAATCACATTAACTGTGGACTTGTTTCTCTAACATTTGTCAACAAGGTTCCACAACACTTTTTGTCATTATTTATGAACCATTTATGAATTTTGAACCATATTATGGCATAATTAAAAACTTTGTATACTGTAAAATGTTTTGCAATGACTCATATATTTGGAGTGTCCAAATATTGGGCAAACTGCAGATTTTACATGCAATTAAACTGATCTGCTGATAATGATCTAAATGTTTTCATTTGAAAAATGCAGGGACTGAATAAATATATTATTGTAACTGGATACAACCATGTCCTTCATCTCTCAATTATGAAAAAGGCTTGGCCCAAACACAACCCCAATCACACAAGTCACCACAAACATAATCCAGAAGATGACAGCCAGAACCTGAACGCACATCAGGGTCTTCTTGTGTCTCCTCAGAACCTCAATCTCTCGATGCAGCACCCTTGGTGGGTTTACCATTTCTGTTTCTTCTCCCATCTGCTCCACCCTCAGACTAACAGTGGGCAGGATTATGAATCGGGTATCCCTCTCTCCCAAAGATAGCACGAAGCGCTGGGTCACCGTGGCCAGCCGGGCAGACACCGACGCCGGCAGACGGAAGGCTACAGGAGGAAGCTGGGCGAGAATCCGTGAGTTGCAGGGGAGAGAGTATGCATCGCCTTCCTGTAGCGGGGTGGAGTGCCTGCACAGGGGACAGGAGATGGAGGGGGCGCTGTTGGGGTCAGGCGGATGCAAAGGAGTGAGCTGGATTTTGCGGAGACATTCTGTGCAGAAGACGTGAAGGCATTCCAGCATGCGCGGGAGTTTGGAGTCCTGGTCGTACTCCTGATAGCAAACTGGACACTCCACCTCTGGAGACTCTGAAGGCACCTCAGTTTGTGCAGGAGTTGGTCGAGTCTCTGACATGATGGAGGAAACTGAGATGCCACTGAGAATATGGCTTTTAGTCTCCAGTAGGGACTTCCAGAGTCGTGCTCTTCTGAAGCAACCTAGAAAAAAAATGGTTGAGTTTGTTTCTTCTTCGTGACAGATTTGGAAAAGTACATCTTTATGCATATTTATATGCAACAAATTGGTAAACTTGGAATATTTGTTCAGCCGTGATCTGCTATTGTATCACTTGCTCACCTCTGCAGTGAATGGGTGCCGTCAGAATGAGAGTTCACACAACTGAGAAAAACATCCACAAACAATACTCATCATTTTTATCCACCAATTAGCATCTGGAATGAAGAGCTGAGTGTTTGTAATAAACAGTAAACAAATTTATCCATAATTAAGGTGTTTTGTCTTTTTAAGCATCTAATCCATAATAACTCCTCCTCAAGACTATCCCCCGTCATCCTCTCACATCAAAATCCACAGGAATTTATTCAGAACTGGTTTCACCTGTAATAGGTGCTTGATCTGTGCATATTTATCTGCTGATTTCAGACAACATTTTCACTGGAGAAACCAATAATATGGGATTCTTATTTTATAGCTTCTTAATGATAAAAAAAAGTCTTAATTTATTACAATTACATTATATTACATTATATTACATTATTGATGTTAACTCGTGTCATGTAATGCTTTTATCAGCTGTTTTGACTCTGCACCCATTCATAACTACGAGGATCCATTTGTTGATCAAGTAAGGTCAATGCAAATAAATGTTTATAATAATAATACAAATTCCAACTTTTAAGTGCTGTATGCCCTTAACCATTTTGCATATTATATATGACACTATATATAAATATACATATACTACTTTGTATACTACTTTGTAGTATTTGCCAGATCCAGTCTCATCTAGTTTAAAAATAAATGGAAGTGAGTTTCACAAGCTATACTCTCGCACTTCCTCATGTGAAATCATTACAGTATTGAGAAACTGGGTCTTGGCACAACACCAAAATATCACCAAAAGCTCCTTGAAAACTAGCACCTCATGATAATGATTAGTAAATGTTTGCATGTCTACACCTGCATATAAAACTAGCTGCCTTTGGCTTATAAACAACTTGATTTTATGATGATTTAATCAGATTTGGCTTTTATCTGCACATTTTTTTTAGTCTCAAAAGTTTTGCGTGTAGTTTTCATTCATTGGGAAAGAACTATGTATACATTTATGACAAATGCACATACAAAAGGGGCCAAATACAGCAGGGTTTATGTTTACTTGTAATACACCCTGATGTCTGTTTTCCTATTAGTGTTGCAGTTTCAATCCAACTCTCGAGTGGGCATAGTCAAAGCAACCATCACTCACAGGAGAGGCTGCCTAGCCTTACAGGTCTCTATAGGATTGGTGACAATACTTAGGCGTGCAAAGTTGGACTTTAACATTTTATGAAACCATTAGCACTGCATTTCTTAATATACAAATGTGTGTGTGTGTGTGTGTGTGTATATTTCCTCTCTCTGTTATGTGTCAACTTGCAGATGTAAATTAAATATACTACATAATATTAAACAAAGCCATTTAATATCTGGTCATGTGACTTACACAGAGCTATCGTTGTTTTAAGTAAGAATGCATCTAGTTACACTGTGCAAATCTTGCAAAGTCTACACATAAATACTTAATAAAGAACTGAGGATTTAAAAAGAACAATATATTCATATATCTGGCAACTCTTAGTACGGTGAGATTTATTTATTTACACATGACCGCTTCTCATTGGTTTCATGCATGAGAACCAGGGCTGGGTGTTCTATTGGAGCCACAGTTTATAGTGCGTGAAACAAGGATGAAATATTCACTCACCGTTCCAGTCCTGCTGTTTTTTCAAGGTGAAATGCTCTGTGCCCTTTCAAACGTGAGCGCTGGGTCCATGCTGGGAAAGTTTGTCACAAGTGAGACGTTCCGAAGGGGGGAAAAAACTGCTTAGTAAGCTCTGTCACCCCTTAACACTGTCTGTTTATAACCTGCACGTGTAGGTTTTTGTACATTTATCGCTGTCTCTTTCTGTCAGTCTCTTCCCTCCCCTGATGCCATGTGTTGTACGGCTGGGGTGGGTGCTGCTTTCACTGACATTTATTATCAAGAGATGGCTCGGTTACTAAGAGAGGGAACAGCACAAGAGCTATTGTTGCTACAGACTGCTTTCACAGATGTGTATCACTGCACTGTTATTTAACTTGGTGATTAGCCAAAATGTGCCTTTTTTACACAATTTTACTTTTTAACTTGGTACAGTAAAGTGATGTGCACAACTTTACGTACAAGGGTTAATACGGTCAACTAAAACAAAAAAACCTGAATTAAAATGAAATTATAGTTTCTTTCCACAAACAGACAACACATTTCATACATTGCACTTACTTTTCATAACATCAGGCGCTGAAATGAAAACTATAACATAATCAACAGAAAATCCATGGGACACAACTTTCTGGCATTGTTACTGTAGGCTAAGTAAATGATTAAGAGCTATTTGTTCTATTTATAACTCACAAGACTGTGGCCATGGTTTATGTTTTGTAGTGAGTGATTAACTGCACGTTGAAGATGTCTGCCAGTGACATCCTCAGCCAACTTTTTTTTTCTCAGTTTCTTCCTGTTTCGCCTTGTTCAAATATAAAACATTTGGGCTCCTGTTTCTGGGATTTACCGAGTAGAAACACAACAAGTACATGCTGTTAGGCATTTTTACAACATTAGAATTTGACTGATTTTACTACATGTACACACATACATGAAGAGTTCAGATGCAAAAAAAAAAAAAAAATGCAATTTTCTTCTAAAATTAGCATTTTCATCAGGTTCATGTACTTTCATTTTAATGGCAATGAAAATGCTACTTTTAGAAGAAAACTACACTCTGCTCTGCTCCATACACAAAACCTTCAGAAACCGGAGCGAACATGTGTATGTTCTTAAGAAGAAAGTTCAAAAGTGACAAGTGATACAAGAGAATACGTTAAGCACTCTGAGGAAAGGACAACCGGCTACAGCCAGTTTAGAATGAGTGCGGCACACCCAAGACCAAGTAAGGGAATGACGGGGAGGGAGAAAACAGGAGTCGTGTGCATTCTGGGAAATCTCACAGTGGGGTAGAGTGGTTTTGTTTGGATTAGGCTAATAAGGTGAAGCACAGCTGGGTGTATTGTATTTCCCTTGCTGTAATCACTGTTTATTTTTATAAAACAAACAGGCATTCCGGTAAGCTATGGGGGGAAAAGAAAAAGGGTCATTGTAAAATAGGTAATATTACTGTACAAATGTCAAGCAAAGACGATAACGGAATTATGAGTTTGACAAGTTTTTAATGTCAACCTAAATCTTATAATACAACAAAATAATAAATAATATTATTAAATATTTAATAATATTAAATTAAAATTTTATATTTTACTGTATTTTTTACAGGGGTTATTATTTATACTCTTCTTGTGAATAAAGCACCAAGTTCTTACTTCATCCCCTCGTTAATGTTAGGACCAGAAGGAAGGCAATGCAAAGACATACAGCATCACGCTGTGTTTGGATGGATCTTTATCGTATTAAAGTCGTTCCATATATGATGTTTTTAGACTAACCGTAAAGTTCTTTTGAGCTAATCTGAGCTGAGTTCAGGCCACTGAGTTGAATTGATATCTCTTTTATAGTCCGATGACCGCTTAGAAGTATAAATATTTGTTTTCTCAGTTCATGATCCCTTTAAAAGTGTGTTAACTCAAATAAACTAGCTGCTTTACTGTAATTACCTTGCATATCAGTAAGATCAATGACACACGCCCACATGCACAGGTTTCAGTTTTCCCTCTTATGGGAATATAGGGTGTTTTCAGTAATAAATCTAAAATATTTTGGCAAAATCAGTGCCTGGGGAATTCCTGTTTTGGTTTTCTCAAAACAAACGTTTACTATTTTATATATATATATATATATATAAAAAAACAGTAAAAGTGCAGTAAGACACGTAGGCCAATATGATTAAACTTCTGCTGCTGTTTAGTCATGCGTGACATCACAGTGTTTACAGACGATGACATCACTTGTTTAAAAAAAACTATCCTGTTGCTAAAGACGAGGGCGAAATGAAACCATACCACTTCCCGCCTACGTACTTTCATCCGACCCGCCTTCGCTTAATAGGTTTATAAGACTCCTCAGCATGAATCACCAGCACTTTACTACCAGTTCGCAACAAGAGAGAAGCAAACAAACAAACAACAGGACGACATGTTTCCAGAAACGGAGTGCGGAATCTGCTACCGAGCTTACAACCTCGGTCGGCGGTGTCCTCGGCAGCTGGGCTGCAAACACACTTTTTGCGAGAGCTGCCTGGTGACGCTCTGGAGGTCCGCGGAGAGCCTCGAACCCCAGATAGCGTGTCCGCTGTGCCGTCACTGCACGCCGCTGTCGGAGGCGAGAATCCAAGAGACCCTGCCGGTGGACGAGGACATGTTTGAGCGGGTAGCAACCGCGGAGGAACCCGCGGAAGACGACGATGACCCCGAGGAGCCCCAACTTGACGCGGTCATCCCACCGAAAGACGACGCTTCACCCGCGCCAAGTTCGCGTAAAGGACGCCTGATGAAATGCTTTAGCCGCCTGCGCCAGAAATTCACCGGGGATGCACGGAGAAGTGAGTAGCCCATTACACCTCTTGTCAACGAGCGAGTGCGTTTGAATTGCTTTAATACACGAATCGAGTCCTAATTAACACGTGTCATTTGTGTTTTCAGATTGTATGACAGACGAAGACTTGAAGGACCTGGCAATGATGTCCTGCTACATGATGTGAAAGACAAGATCTCTAGCTGTTGGGTGTCACTGAACGCCAAAAGTTGTAACCACACATGATTTAGAAGATGAAACGTTACTCATTTAAGAATCATCTATTGATAAACGCTGGTTTGCTGCTGAACTGAACATTCGGTGTTTGAGGGTGCCACTGTCTTGTCTGGAGGTTATGGATGACAGTCCCTGATGGAAACCTGTAGATGACGTGAGTTGAGTCTGAGGAATGCCAGCGCATGGAAGCAGAAGAGGACTGTTTGCTGTTGGGCGTGACTCGTCGCCATAACAAAAATGTACGATTGTTCCAGAGAAACTAAACAGCAACAAAAACACACTGCAAAAAATATTTTGCTGTAGTTATGCAGCTGGTTTGTCAGTAACGTACTGTAGATTTGTATTTATCACGTTTATTGGCAGCAGTTTGTTTAAATATAAATGAACAATAAACAAAAACAAGTCTTATTTTTTCACGAGTAAAAAACTATTAAAAACAGCCTCATAAAAAGCACTCTCATCAACCTTTTTCTGTTTTCTTCTGATATTAGTTCCCAGAAATGCTTTGCATGAGGCTGTTATTTTATTTAATTTGTGCTGTAATGATAAAGATTTGTTAATGTTTAATGCTAGCAAATAACATAAATTAAAATAAGTTACTGGCAAACAACTGTGAATAATACTGTAATTTCTACAGAAATATTTTACAATGCATGTCTTATTTTAAATTTTTTATGAACCACGCTGCCTTATAGATTGTTTTATGCCAGTATATTTTTGCTGCCGTTTCTTTTCTGTTACAAAACCATGGAGACTAAACTGGACCTGTTTCTCCTTTTTAAAATCATTGTAATTTATTGATTTTTGAAGAATTTCTATGAAATATTACTTGTATTTATTGTCTATTAAGTTAAATTACAAGGAGCTATTCGGTGTTACATTTGTATCAAATGAAAGAAACCTAATTATTTTTGTCTTTCATGATCAAAATGTACATTTATTTTGCATTTAAGAAAATATCATGACTGTATGTGCCAAATAAATTTTATAATTTAAGATTAGCACACTGTCTTTTTCTTATCATCTACAAGAAATTGTTAACTTTTTGAATGCAAATACAAATATGAGCTGTGCATGTGCAAAGTTTTATGTTCTTGGCTTTGAACGCATTCAGGTGAACCTTATCAGCAATCATCAATTATAGCTTTTTTAGCGAGCCCACATAAGGTCATTTGGAACAGGTGTGACAAAAGCTTTGTGTGGCACGTAAGCATGTCTCTTCGGTGCTATCTAAGGTAAGCGTTCAGGCCTTCACTTTAGCAATACCATTCCTGCACTAAATGTTTTCGTAATTTATTGTCATTTTTAAAACTTGCAAATGTTTTGTAGACTGGCTTTGGTTGGTTTGACTCTTTCTGTTGTGGGATGTTTGCCTGATGTGCCAATAGGTAAGGTGTACTTTTTAGTCTAAATATTTAGTTATATTTTACACTTAAAAGTAGTTTAGGTGTTTTTTTGTTTTTTTTTAATGTATTGCATAATGTGCCCAAAAACAGGCTTTAAATTTGCTGCCACATATATATAACATATTGTTGGCTCATCACCAATGCCTTTAGGAGATGTCACGGATGATGCACAGATCAAAATACAAGCGCTGGAAAGTTTCAAAGGTGTTAATTCACCTATTCAAAACCCAACAAGAGGCAATTTTCCAAGGAACATAGAACAATATAACAGCGAACCTCAGCTACCATGGATCAGGTCTGCCTCAGACAACCACAGACATGAAGTCAATGCAAAAAATCCAAGCTCCAGCCCCACTGACTCAAGAGCTTCTGCTGAATTTTCAAGCAGCGAAACTGATGCCAAAAGAAGCTATGCTTTCCCAACGGTCCAACGGGAGCCCTTAGACTTCAAAGAGCGCCAAATGAGCTCTAGTGATATTAATCTGGCCCCAAGGCTGGTGAGGAAAAAAGGTGGAAGCAACGTGCATAGATCAGGCTCATTTGTATATCAACCTAAATCAGAAATGCATTCAGACAGTTCACCATCATTAGGACTTACTGAACCTTATTTGGGGGAGAGTATTCCACCTAATTATGTGTCTAGAAGCTCAACTGTCAACTATAATATCAGGCACAAAAGTGATGGAAGCAAGCAGCTGGATAATTTTCATCAAAACAATGGCCAGAATCAAAACGTGCTGAGGCGAGTCATACCAGCCAATAAATCTCCTTCAGTCTTAACAACAAATGAGCATGAAAGAGAACCACTGCCACAAGCTTTTTCTGCTGGGACTCGGTTTGTTTCTCAAATTTCCAATGAAAATATGAAGGGCGTAGCACTTTCCAAGGTGTTGAAACCTCCAGCAATCCTAGCACCAGTATCTCCTGCGTTTAAGAGATCTGATTCAAATGCAGGTCGTAGCATCCTTCCCATAGTAAAATCTAAGATGTTTCCTTCTCAGCGTGATCACCTCAAGCTGTCTAATTCTGAAGGGGTTGCCTATCCAAACGCAAATCTGCAAAGCGTTTTTGAATATGGAAATACAAAATCAGCTACGAGCAGCCACGCTTTGAAGAACATTCAGTTGACTCGAAATGGTTACCAAAATAGGGGAGAAGGTAGTCAGAGTGTTGTGTCCATTAAAACCTTTCACGATCAAAAGAAATATGATCATTTGGCTACAGGTATATCTGCCAACAGGCCTCCAGTGACCAATAATGCCCGCTTTTACTTCCAGTCAGATGAAAACCGTGGCATTAGGACGTCAAAACAAAACCAAGACTTGCCCCCACGAATGCAGTTCACAAAGAATGAAATGTTATTTTCAGAACGTGATAACAATATGAATCTACCAGACACAACAAATCATTCATTAATGAAGCAAAGTCAGCATAACACCAAAAATAGGGCACATTTGAATTCCTTCGGGCAAAGTACTGCACAGTCATTATCTGTTAAACATTATCTTGCGCCAAGTCTTGTGCCAGGTAACACAATGAAGGATCGCATCCACAGCATTAGTCCAACGGTGTCTGGCACGCAGAGCACATATAAAAACGAAGGTACGTCTAGTAGCCAAAACAGACCATATTATTTAACTTCTAAAAAGCCATATGCGTTTAAAGGTTTCACATTGGAAACGTCTCAAAGATCAGAAATGCACTCTGACCAAAAGCCCCTCTTAGAGTCTTCATCTAATGCACAATATGCCTTTGCTCATCCACATACTGCCCAAAGTGCACTCGCTCAGAAACCCTTGACACGTGAGAGCTACAAAAAAACGCTTTTCCAAGAAAAAACGCCTTATTGGGATCCGACCCCTCGACGTGAAACCATCTCTTCTACTGAAGGTGTAAGTAAACCGATGTCTGATGTTCTAAAGCACCATGCGGTTAAAGGTCCAGCTGTAACAATGAAAGCATCTCTCTTTGGCACAAGTGCTACAAATAAAGGAGCTGTTGATGAAGTTCAATCAAAAACATCTCCGAGGTGGACTTCAAACAGGCTTGCTTCAGCACAGCCCACTGAATCGAACCCAGATGATTTCCCAAAAGTGAGATCTTCAGATGGCTCCAACTTAAATAAAGCATCAATAAAATCCAGCAGCAGTCATAACAGTCCCACGCCAGAGCTGGTTCTTCCCATTTATAAGTCTTCTCTTATGAACAAAGGTGCAAAGGTGACTGGGTATGCTAAAATACACAATGCTGTTATTCAGCCGCTTCATGGGTATAGCTTGAGGGGACATGAAAACTCTGCTGGAATACCGCAGTCAAATACTGGCCAACAATACAGCCCTGTAAGTTTGAGACCGACCAGCAGCGTTGTGATTGGTAGGCAAGTTGAAGACTATTCAGACCACCAGAACGTCTATGCCATCTCAACCTCTCAATCTCCAATTTATAGATCTGCTGACGTTAATCGTTATAAAACGAATAAATCTGCAAAGCTCCCTTTCCTGTCACCGATATACAGATCTCCTAAAAAACCTTCCGGCAAAGCTAACGTCCTACAAGCTAATGCAGGTTCAGACTGGAGGAAAGAAACATCTCAAATCTCAGAAGCCGATATCAATCTTAGTGCCGTCGGTGTGTCCCAGGCTTTAAGACCCACTAGCAGCGTAGTAGTTGGAAAGTACATTGATACGTTTGACAAGACCTCAACCAAAGCCAACCTCAACACGTATTCCGGCCTAAACGATTATAAACCACTACAGTTTTTAGATATCGCAGGTAGCGCCTCCTTCACCGACCTCAAACTGTATTCTGCTGGCACCACGGCGAAGGAAGAGGTGGATCTCAAAAGTGTTCAAAACGCCACTGACTCATCTTCAGTGATGGAGGAAAGTTTGAAAAAGCTGGAATTTGATAGTTCCTCGGCTTTACCAAATGAAAGGAATGAAAGTACAGTGGATTTACGTGTCTCAGAGCTTATGCCAAGAGCCGCTAGAGACTTCACCACACAATCTCAGCCATCATCCATTCTTCCAGAAGAACATGCTCCACCTCAACCAACTGTCTATTCTTTCGAGTCACAGCAGGATCCTGGGAATAATACCTCGCCTACAGCAGAGGACATTGATCCATTTTATGAGGGAACATTGATACCTGATACTACTTTGCAGGACAAAATGACATCAGGTTGAGATCTGCCTCTTCATATTTTTTTGTTGTATGCGCTCCAGTCAACAGACTGCAGTGCGAGGTGTTGCTCTCTTCTGTTGGTAGATGGCGCCAGATCTGTTCTGTTTAATTTGCATTAAATTTGTGAGTACTGAGTTTCATAGTTTGTTCTTTACTTCCACCGATACTCGTGATTTAAAAAAAAAAAAAAATAAAAAAAAATAATATATATATATATATATATATATATGTCAAACCAAATTTTAATACAGTAAACCTTGCATCCAAATCTAGCTTTTTTCTATTGAACATAAATGATAAAATGAGTTTTTTTGATGTGTAGATGGGTGCACATACATCCGACCACACTTTGTTTCTATCTGATTTTTTGCCTCTCGCTGGATTAGTCTTGAAACCCGTTGATTTAAATGCAGTTTGCTGGATATGGACAAACTATGACTTGGTTATTTAGGCTTTTTAGAAAGCTATTTAAAACGTAATCATTCAGTTCTTTTCTTAAATATGCAGAAATTTTAAGACAAGAAGTCTTTATTTAGGTTATTTCTGTTGTAGGCCTACAGTAACTTTTCAACTCTGGAACTTTTAACATAAAGCGTATTGTGTTGTACATTTAAGGAAATAATTATAGAAAAGTGAATACCAGACCTTCAGAAATAATCTCTTGTTAAAATCAGGGACATTATTTATTATAATTTGACTACTTAACTTACACAGTGCCAAGAAAATAAACCGTATAGAAACAAGGACTGTAAAAATACCCAAGAGTTAGTTTACCAGTTTTTTATTTTCTTAACTAACTTCGTTAACTGTGAAATAAAACTGAATCATTTAGAATTCATTTCTAAAATGCACTTCCGTGTGTGCTGTTGTTTTCCCACCAAAACAATGTCACTTCCTGCAGTTTGAGGTCATTGAGATGTCATCAGAGGCTGCATTTGTGGGATTTTTTTTTTTTTTTTTTGATTGTTTGTTTTTTTACAGATTTTTGCATACCTGAATTTAAAACGGTGCCATAAGCACATATTTTGTTGTAAACTGATAAAAGTAGTCAAATGTTAAATATTTTAACAAACAGGTGGAATTTTTTATATATATATATATATAATTTTTTTTTTTTT
>JAUMHQ010000059.1:2683757-2698397 GCA_032361165.1 Enteromius paludinosus
CCTACAATCCCTGCCAGACCTGGGACTTGAACCCCCAACCTTTGGGTTATAAGTCCAACTCCCTATCCATTAGGCTATGACTTTTTCTTTTCATTTTTAAATTATTAAAATTAAAAGAAGCAATACAGAAGATCTATATGGCCTGTATATGCACATATATATATGTGGTATATATACGCATTATCACATATGCGCTTATATACTGCATATAGGTTTCATATATGCGCTGATATACTGCATATATGTTTCATATATGCGCATATATCCTCATGTAGATTCTTTCCATGTGGGTTATTAGGGATGTTGTTTACGTTTTGTGGTTACACTTTAAAAAGGTGAGTACAGCAGTCTATATTTGAACTGGATCAAAACCTTTCAGTAAAGTTGTCTTAAAACTAAAACAATACCCATTATTGTTTTGGGACACGTTTGATGAATTTTTATAATCCATTTCAAATGTTGACTACTGTATACTTTAACATTTGCAAACTGCCCCTCTTATACGTGCCTCTCCCTTTTTTGCACTGCATAAATAAATAAATAAATAATGAGGGACAGGTTGAAAATAGTTTGTGTTAATCAACATTACACCACAGTAGCTGTTCTATATTTGAACTTGTACTAAACCCATAAAATTGCTTTAAATATTCCAGCCTCTCAAAATCAGTTGACCAGATGTGGTTGGGTGTGCATGCATTTTGTCAATGCAAAGCATAAATTAAGTCCAAGAGTAGCATTTACAAGTATGCATAAGCTTTAGGGCGCGTAAGTGCACAACGGATGACATTCTTTGAATAAATGGATGTGTGTCCGAACGTGTGCAAATGTGTGCAGACTGTGGTGGAAATATAAACTATGATCCAGTTAAGCAAAAATCCCATGAGTAGTTAAAAAAAAGCCATTATTACCCAACAATATCAGTGTAGGGGACCGTTACAAAACTCCTGAAGTGTCTCTGTGTCGTATTATGCGGTTAAGGGTATTTATGTGTGGGATTAAGAGATTTAAAAAATTACCTCAGCTTCACTTCACCCATTTAGGTAAATGTTGTCTTGTGGTTATGATATGGATGAATGATCGTTCTCACTCTCTCTTGTTAACACACTGGCACAGTAGAGGAATTCACCTCCTTCGCTGCCAGTAGCTGCGCTGGTCTGAATCCACTGCTCTCTACGGCAGACTGAGATACACGTGGCACTACCACACAGCAAGAAACAGAGTCCTGCCAGAACTTCAAACAGTCTGAGTACGGGCACGTAGGTGTGTGTTTAAGCTGCATATATTAAGCGTCTGCCTTGCTGATATGAGGTTAAGTTCCCTCTCATGCGCCTACAAGAATAAAGCTCTTCTTTATTCCATCCAAACTCAGAGATATTGTAGTTCTCAGGCATTCTGCTGCCATTCCTTTCACCCTCAGCTTTCTCTCCCACCGCTTTCCTTCCATATCGCAACCTCTAATTCATCTCATTCTCTATTTTCTTTCTGCTAGTGGGAGTTTGGATGTGGCCAGTGAGACTCAATCTGGAGTCCGGCCAGGGAAACTGCTTTCATCGTTGTTCCCCCCCAAAAGCACTGAAAACCCAAACAAATGAACCCTGAAATGTTCATACGACTTCCTCAACTCCCACCAAACAGCAAAACCCGATCCGAGCTTCCGACTTGGTTTCCATCTTTTCCCCATCTGCTGTTCGCACACTGTCTGTCCGTCTCTCACTTTCTCTCTTTCACTCCCATTGTGCCATCTCTTTCTCACCCTTGTACTATCTCTCCCTCCTCCTCTCAATTGCTTTAATCCTTTCCCAGATTGAAGCGGGAAGGTGGGGGGGGGGACTTCCCATTCTACATTCTCTCCCAAAAATCTATTTTTGTCTGTGCTCTCTTACTCTACTCGGACAGAAACGTTTTATTAAAACGCAAGGGAAAAAAACTGAGCAAGGGAGCGATGAGTTCAAGCCTACTGGAGCTGAAACACACACGAAAGGGCACAAACACACACACATACACGGCAGCCAGGGAGGAAAGCCACGAACAAAAGGATCATTTATTACATGCAGAAAAGGAGGGGTTGCGGTTGTGACCACGTTGGGCCAGCGCAGCGTTGGCCCCTTCTCAACATTCACAGCCAGCTCGCCACATCCCCCCCCAGCGCCGATGCCATGCTGTCCACTAACTGCGAAAGACTCACTCACTGCTGCAAAAATAAGCAACTATCTTTCTCGAGGTTTCAGGAGAAGTTGAAATTCTGTGATAAACTTATCATTTGATTTAAGATCAATCACCAAATCCAAGAAGATAAAAGAGCGATAGTAAGATCATAACCGTTGCACTTTCTCTTATTCCACAAGAGTCACTGTTTTCTTGCATATAACATAAACTGAACATGGAGCTTCAGACATATGCGGTTAACCTGCTCTGTCACTATTTGTACAAAAGGACAATTTATGCAAACATCCCGTCACTGAATGGCAAACCCCAATCTAGCCACAAACCCATTCGTGCATTTTAAGCACATAGAGAGACTTCGAAAAGACGGTAACTCAAACAGAATGAAAAGACTGTATTTAGCCGTGTACCCTGTCATTGCAACCCTTCTGTATACATAACTATCGAGGACACTTTAATGTTTCGGCTCAAAGATAAACACTGGAAATTTCTAAAATACATTTAAAATGGTAAATCAAATTTAGGAGCCCAGGGAATGACAAGAGGCGGCAGACAAAACCAATGGTTATGACATTTGCAAAAGGGAACTTTCCATGGCTCTCTGATCAGTATTGTTGGTATTGTAATGCCTGGCAGACAGGTGGCTCTTGTATCTACAGGCACCAGGTGGATATGAATAAAGAACAAAAGTGAACCATGGCCTCATAAAGTTTTGTTATGGAACAGGCTGTACTCTGTTTCCAGTGTATCATCACAACCTGTTATTGACTAAAGTGGAATTAAAGCTGAGATAAAACAGTGTAAATACTGCCACACAGGAAATCAGACATATGATTATGTCACTCTAACAGGTGTCTTAATGGTGTGATAATATATGACAGTTATAAGTTATATTATTATAATATATTACAGCATATACGTTTGCATACTCCTTGCAAAATCTTAAAGATGTTTTTCATTACAATTTTTTTATTGATTACAGACCTCAGTTTTCAAGCCATTTCACATCATTTATATTAATGTTCCACAAGACAATTTAACAATTTGTTTTGCACAAACGATCTTTTGAAAAGTTTAAATCCTGTTGGTTTCTATTGTGGTGTATACATTTGTATTTTATTAACTTGCACTGTATTCAAGATATACATCTTAACATTTCAGCATTTGCAATGATCAATGACTACATGTTTTGTGAAAAGTACACTTAAAACCAAAGAAGTGTGAAATTACAAAAATTAAATGTTGTTTTAGTCATATGGAAAGTATTCTAGTGAAATATTCTAAAGAGAAGTAATAAATAAAAGAAGCATGCAAACTTATGCACTCAATTCTATGACAAATCTGTTCAGTTTGCTGAAGATATGAGTAAAAATTTGACTGTATGTGAGATTCGAGATGTTATACTTTTTAGATATTTTTGAGATTTAAGATGATCTTACCTGTACCGTCTTTACTGCTGCTGCTACCTTGGTGTGTCCGCAGCTCCTCTGACTTATAGAAGTCAATGCTTGCGTACATGTTGAGGTTTGAAGCACTACCGCCTGAACTTCCAGTTTCTACAGATCCCCCTGCTGCTCCCCCACCCAGCACAGAGGAAAAGATACGGGCGACAGGTGTGTGGACAGCTGCTTGCCCATCTGGGGCAGTGTGGGAGCTTTCCTTGTTAGCCAGGTCCAAGTCTATGTAATTGAGGCCCTGTTCCATGGAGGATGTCTGTGAAACAGATAGACTGGGTAGTCCAGGGTTGACATACTGAGATGAGATGTCTGCTGAGCCACTATTCCCCCAAAGAATACCCTCAAAACCAAGCCGACGGGCCACTTGGGTGTGATCAGGGAATGCAGAAGATGATGCTGCAGAGCAAGAAAGAAGCGAGGAAGGAGCTTGGAACGTTTCAGAGCAATGGCGTCGACGACCTTGAGGATCCGCTCGAATAACTTTAGCCCCATGATCTGGGTTTGGGACTTTGGCAAGTGGAAACTCCAGTCCTAGTCCCAAACCCAGGACTGGAACTATTGGCTGGTCTGGCAAAGAGGCTTTTGGAGATGTAGAACTTAACGTGCTGCCTGAGTTCAGGCTAAAGGCCATCTTTGTGTAGTCACCACATGCTGTGGGTGAGTCTCCTGGCTGTGGCTCTGATACCTTCCTGTCTTTTCTATGTCCCATCTCTCTCTCTGCATCATCATTATTTAAATCTGCCGTTCTGTGCTCATCATGAGCTTTAGGGGCTGCTGCAGGCGTGACAGGAGGAGTGGGGAATGGGGGAAATCCAAGTGACGTGAGCGAGATAGGCGAGGGGGATGGGGAAACTCCTAGCTCCATATTGACATACTCAGAGGCAGTTAATGGAGGGATGGGGGTGGAGGAGCTATGCGAGAAAGGCAGGAACCCAGCGACGCAAGAGGTAGGCCTGGGTAAGTTGCGATGGGTACTTGGTGGAAGAGAAGCAGCATCGTGCCGAAATCCTCTGGTTCCATTACTTCCTGGCTTCAGGTTCCTCTCTCCCTTGAACTCAATACTGACATACTCCCCAGGGCTCTTAGGCTCAGGAGGAAGGGGCGTCTCACGCACTCTGGGTAAAGTGTTGGCTTTAGAGACATCCACAAACAAGCTAAGAGGCCTGACCCTCTGGCCAGGATGTCCTTGCTTTACCCTTCCAGACCCTTGTCTTTGCTGCAAGGGCCTTTGCTCAGTATCCTTTGCAGGAGTACTTGCTGTTGCTGTTCCTGCCACTTTGACAGCCTTTTCTTCACCTTCACCTAGGCTCTCGCTGCTAGCAGAACTGGAGGAGTAGGAGGACGATGAAAGGGACAGATGTCGGCCAACGGGGGGTTCCTGATGCTTGGACTTGCCATTACCAAGCCCCCTACCTCCCCCCAGACCTCGACCACTATTTACCAAATGCTTCCCTCTTCCTGGCCCTTCCTCAAAACGTGTTGAACTATTGTGTTTGTAGGAGCGGGGGAGAGAATAGTAAGAATATACCATCTTAGGTGGAGGCTGCTGAGAATGCTTGTCAGATGGAATATTGGGCTCAGCTGGTGGCGGGGTACTGTTGGCAGAGCGGGCGCTGATAGGTGACATGTTCATGTAGTCGCTGCCAGTTCGGCTGTCAGCACTGCTGCTGCCAATCCAGGCAGTAGGGACCCCTCGTTGGTCTGGTGAACAGCTACTGTTGGGAGACATCATCATGTAGCCATCAGTGCCAGAAGGAGGTGGACGGATCTGCCGTGGGGGTGAAATGCTATTATTGGGGGTCATGGCCATGTAGTCATCAGCAGATTTTGAGTCTGAATCTGAAACTGTTACAGACAGGGAATGAGAAAGGGATACTGGGGGAGCTGTAACTCCTGGCAACATGGACATGTAGCCATTATCCACTGCTCCATTAGCTCCTCCAATGACATCAGGGACACCCGTTTCACCGCTCCCAGCATCATCTTTAAGCTCTGCAGCTACCTCTAAGTATCCTGTTGCACTTGCTGACGCTCCAAAATCCTGCCTTGATCCAAAGGATTCTCGGCTGGTGGTGTGAGTCATAATTGCATAGTCGTCCTCTTCAACAGCTTCCTCCCCAGTTCGGCGGTGTGGTGCAAGTCTCTCCAAGGCCATGGGTGGCAGGGAAGCCCGCTTGCTCATTATCCTGCGCTCCGCTTCACATTCTCTAGAAGAGGAGCGCCTCAGAACTCTCCTGGTTTGTGGCAATGCATTTTGGCCTGGCTGAGGTTTGGATGCTCCTCTTTGAGTCATTAGGATGTAATTGGATGCTTCATCCCCAACAGAATGCCCACCTGAGCTGCCTGCAGACCCTGCCTGGATTGTTGGGGTTAGCAGAGAGTGCTCTCCAGGGCTGGAGCCGTATTCATCAGAGGAACCATAGTCACTAAGAGAACCAGAGATAGAGGTCTGTCGGAGAGGTATTCGACTGTACATGTTTCCATTACCACCACTGCTGCTTGTCCCCATTCCTGCTGCACAAAACTCAGATCCATGTAACGAGCTAGAAGTCAGGCTTGGTGCAGCTGAAGGTGCCGGGGTTGAGGAGGATCTCATTAGCGCATGCTGTGCTTGGACTGGGGTTGGCGCACGAACAGATGTTGATCTCAGTATTGGGGTATTGGAACACGACCCGTTAGTCGTGGGACTTGAGCATGATGCAATCCCTCCAGTTGTTGCACCACCTCCGTCATCAACTTTTCCACCATCACTGGATGTTCGTGTTCGGGGAAAGCTGTGGCGAGAGGTCGGAGAATTGCTATTACAGCCTCCAGTAGTCCCAGGTGGTTCGGTTCGTGGGCGTCTTGTGAATCCAACCTGGCTGGGAGGAGGATTGGGGTGCTGTCGTCGAGAGGGAACGCTAATAGGATTTGATGCAGTGGTGCCCCCTCCCACTCCAGCGGCAGCTGACTGAGACTTGCTACGTTGGCGAAACTCCTCACTCAGGGCTTTCATGGCTTCCAGCAGAGTCTCATGCATATTCTGTGCTACCACAGAATCTTCCACTTGCATCCAGAACTCTCCAGGTCCAGTTACTGCAGAGCGACCCACCTCCACGAAGAAGAAGTTTTCAGAATGACCACAACGCCTCACATTCATAAGCTGGAGCACGACAGCAGCTGCATCGGAGTTTAGCTTAACAAAGTTGACTGTCTTTTCAGTCAGGCAGAGCCGGTAGATCCCAACAAGGTTCTTTGCCTGGCCCAGACCTTTAGGCCAAACTTTTACTTGCCAGACTTCTTTGAAGGCAGGACCAGGGGATGGTAATCCATAATCACCCCCGTTTGTACTGTCACAGACTGCTTTACCTACAGAGAGAAAGAAAACACACATGTCAGTATAACCTTACACCACAGGGTAAATTTAGCAAACCATCTTATAAATCAAAATAAGCACATCTTAATAAAGATATTTAAATAAAAGTTACAAATAATCTACAAATAACTAACAATCTTTTTGTAATTCAAATTATTCATCATGTAACACCACTGAGAATTCTTACTAAAACAATTTAGTAAAAATAGGCCTGTACACTGAAATGTCTGACTAAGCAGAAAACTTATATTTTAAAACTAGAAGTGGTTTGTTAGACAAAGCGCAAACAAGGAGGACGAAGGTCATCACTGATAAAGACTCAAGTTGATAGGCCATTACTAATAAATTGCTCTATGAGACAACAGCCAACACTCAATATTTCAGTATGTGGAATGTCTCCCATAGAATATTAAGGAAAGGAAAGGACATGACATGACATGAAGCCAAGTATGGTCGCTGGTTATTCACTCCCACCACGTACAATCCCTGAAGGACCTGGGACTCGAACCCACAACCTATGGGTCGCAGATTCCACTCGCTATCCATTAGGCCACGACTGCCTAAAATTACAACTTGTAACAGACACTCACAGAGAATTATGAGCTGCAAAAGATGACTTTTAAGTGCTTAGATAAGTAAGTGCTTAATCTGGAATAAGCACGCATCTATACTGCATGTAGGCCACACCAGCAAACTCATATACGTTGCAAATCTGCAAACAGTCACAGAACCCTCCTGCCCCCAAACGCCTTAAAGGGCCTTTATTGTTTTGAATGAATTACCTGCAAATATTTAAAATAGCTTGCATACTTCATATGTTGCCGTAGGCAAGTCAGAGACACAGTCTCTCTATTGTGATATACGGTCATAAAGATAGAAGATAAGGAAACATTCTATTTGGAAAGCCTTTGATGGCTATAACAAAGATACAGATGCATAGTCATGGTTTTAAACATTATGGGAACAATGTGGTTGGCAGTGCCAAACTTTCTTCAATCCCATTCATTTTCTTTAGAAAAAACTTGACATTGAGGCCATTAGCTTGCTATGTTCATCTGCCTAAGCTTTCAACAACTCCTTTGTTTCTTCTCTGAAAGTTAAGGCAAGAAGCACCTGGTTAATAACAAAAAGTTACAGCGGGGCAAATCGGCCAACTGATTGACAAGTGTTCACTGAAGCTCTCTTTCTCTTACTCTCTGTTAGTACAACAGCTGGCAAATTCCTACAACTAACAGTTCTGTGAAAACAAACATGATGCTCAAAATCCTGCAGGAACTCGTTCTTTAGGTCTGTTTCAAATTTGAAGGACTTTCCTAATCTGCCCCAGCTTGCCCCCCAAAACCTGCTTCTCTGAAACACTACACTCGAGTTTTTAAATAAAATTTGCTTTGCAATAGTTTCTATAATTGTACCAACTGTATCAACAACCCACTATCATCTCTAAATAATGGAGCCTCTCATTACTATACTGCGTAAAATATTCTACCCAATTCTAAATATAGTCAGATTGTTAAAGAGGAGCATTTAAGCTCTTGAGTATGTGTACATATTGCTTGGAAACACACACTCACAAAAACACATCATTGTACCCAGTCTCTTTCCGTGAATCTGAGCATCACAATGCTCCCAACACAAATGAGAGAATTACAACCATATGCACAAAAAGCACACCAAGCATGTGGAAGAAGGGACACCCTCCTCTTCTGTCTGACCGATATATCCGTTACCCTTTCCAGAATATTTTTCTTGTGGTCACAAAATTGTGTGTATTTTTTTTTTCCACTCTTTCACTTAACTTAAGACTGAGCAGCTTCATTCAAAGGTGGTTTGCCCCACTGTATATGTGTGTGATTTTATGTGATGTGGGCCCCCCTGGATGCTTGTGTGAACTTAAATGAGGCTGGTAGCCTGCATTAGATGAGTCATAGACAAAGCCGCACATGACTTTTTAATGACTATGCATACAAGGTTCTCTCTTTGCCAGTCCTATACACTCTTGCTCAAAGCTTTCAGACATAGACACGTCCAGTCTACATTTTAAGATGTAAAAAAAGCAAGAAAATGAGACCAGTGAAAAGGCTTATAGCAACTCAATTAAAGAGATTTCTGAAAAATATTGTTCTGGGTGTCCAGTCATTTCTAGATGGATTCTACATTGCTCTTTGTCAGTGCTAGATGGTCAAAAGAGTGCACTTGCAAGTCTCTGTGATACTACCAAACATGTCTTGTATCTCTTCTTCAATGCATGGCTTTTTCCTGACACAAAACCATGCTAAACAGCCACCCCTCGTTCTTTAAAAGGCTCCTTTAACAGCATGCTTGGTGCTCATAATCAGCACTCGCTTCAGATTTTGCACAAGCACCCACCACTTGAGGCTGGCTGTGGTCCACGTACCTTTGATCTCCTGAACATAACGTTCCGACCCGATCAAATCCCTCTCTTTGATATTGTGATAAATAAATCACATCTAAACATGATCAACATTTTAACAGCAACTTCCAGCTACATCCTGCGCCAGATTAGGTGGGAATGCACGCAACATTCTAGGCAGCAACTGGCTGCTGATCTCATGAGAACAGCATTTCACAGAACATCTACGATTACGAGGGACTCGCTAAAGAGTAGCGTGATGACTCCAAAAACACAGCAGCAGGCTCATACATTAATCAGCATTTTACTAAAGCTTTCATGAAAAGAAAGACACAGCTGTGTCTGCATAGGAAGAATGAAAAAAGGTACGGGTTTAATGTCTATTAAATGTTAAAATGCTTTCTTTTAATGCACAGAGATAACTATAAGTCATTAGTAGGTTGAGATTATGAGGAGTATACGCACAGTAAGACTGAGCTTCTTTGAAAACACTGCTCTTTTTGGGATGGACATAAAGTCACTTATTTTATGAACACAATGGTTAAACAAACCAACAAAGATTACAGTAGCTAAACATGCAGACCTCACACACACTCAACCTTGCTCATACACAAAGGGAGACAAGGCAAATATTCTTTTTTTATTTTAATCTAATTGCAATGCCCTTGGTTTACCTCCGATTTTGCATGATGATCATCTACCTTAGCTCTAGATCAGATTAAATACGCCCATTAAATATGATCAGATTAATTATACTGTCCTGGTCTATCTCTCCTGCTCTGGCAGTATTTCTCTATACACACACACACACATACACAAATAACCATTAAAAAATGTTTTTGTCAAACTTTAAGGTCCTGTTCTCATTAACTCTGACCCCAATTTTTTTGACACACACATATAAATATATGCAGCACACTATATATACCCTAGTATAAAAAGTAATATATTTAGAATATATTTATTGCATACTAACTATAGTTCAAATCTATTAACATATTTACTGACAGACAATTCAAATCCTACTAATATCAAAATTTTAATTAAACTTTATTTAGAGTATTACTTGTGTACAATGCATATTGCTTAAAAGCGTAAAAAGTCACTTTTAATGAGGACTGTGTAATATTGCCCTTTAAATGCTAAATATTTAAAACGTAGGCTACCTAAAGTATACTTCGAATAGTTCCAGTTTAGCACAATCAAATATACTAAGTGTGTCTTCAGCATTACTGTACTTCCGCACAATTAAAGTGCATTAAGTGCAAAATTAGTTGTTCCAATTTAGCAGACTGTAAAGGTTTTAGTTTTAAAACTGCGTTTCAGAAACGATCTGTTTACACTACGCAACCTAAAATGCATGTCACGTGACCATTCATGCACGTATAACCACAGTACATGTAGAGTCCACATTTTTTATCGTGGAAGCTACAGCGTGCTTGGAACAATCGAATGAGGAATCTGCTAACTCCTATCTATGGGTACAGCAAAGTGCATGATGTAATTGTTCCCACAGAGAGAATGTGGGCAGCCACGCCATCGTCAAAAGTCCCCGTTTTGCTCCGTTTACACTGAAATGCCACCCCGGTGTTTTCAAACTAAAACGGGGTCTGCACCGTTTTCAAAAGTGTCCTTTTTCGCAACCGTAGCATTTTATTAAGTACATAAATATGAAAATGTATGTGTAGCATACTAAGCATACAATAAATGTAATTCATATACATTTAAGTATATTTATTTTTCCCTAGGGTATACTGTGCTGTAATTTTCTTCACCAACACAGATAAAAAGACACACTGTTGTGCATGTTATCGCCTGCGTTTATTGGGGCTGTAAGGTCTTTCTTGCTTAATAAACATTACCTATCTGCTTTCAGGATACTGACACACTGATAATTGTTCAGCACACACACACAAACACTAGGAAAGTAGGTCACAAATAACAATGCGGTGGAGACTGGCAAGGTCACTGCAGCTGTGGCACAGTGTATGGCACAAGCCAAGCCAACAAAATGACCTTAAAATCTGCTAGAGGCCACATCCAGATCTAATCATATGTTATTTGTAAAAAAAAAAAAAATCTGATCTTGATTCGTTTGGAACCATAAACCACATTTGATCCAATGTTGTGGCTCCATCTGAGCTTAAGTCTGCCGTCATCATACTCACTCAGCGTTTTGGAGGAGGAGGAGGAGGAGGAGGACAGCATAGCCATGCTGGCGGTATGCGTGTTACCTTACACCAGCAGAGGGACGGGATGGGGGGAGATCGGGGGATTTGAGGGGAACAGGCACTGTTACATAAGCGTTGTTTTGAAGCGTAGACGCAGCACAAATCGCAGCTGTCCGTAAATAAATAAACACATGTTGACGTAAAATCCGAGTAATGAGCAAGCCGACTTTAGTCGAGTAAAATGTATTATTTACACATTACGCTGCTCAAATAAAAATAGTTTTGAGTCTGGATACACTCCTTCTGGATACACAACAGCTAACTTCATAAAACAGGTGTGACGTCCAGGAATATGAACAATCGCTTCATCAGAAGAGCAATTACACTGAGATTTGTGTGCATGTGAGCACATAAGGGTTTTAAAATAAGGGCTAATTGCTCTTTTTGGGGCCAAAGTTCAGTCCGGATCTTTCTCTCTCCTGGTGCTTTGAAAGATAAGCACTAAGCAGAATGCGGCGGAGTAGAGAAACAGCTGTGTGTATGAGAGTCGCTCACAGCCAAGTGTCCCTGTCTGTCTCTCAAGTCTCCCCCTACTGCCTTTTCCCTCAGCAAACAGAAGCATTGACACATAAACTCTAAAGAATTTCAAGGTGACATCTAAGTTACGGTTTTGGTTGTGAAACACTTTAAGAAACTAAAGATATATAAATGCATGATAACTCAAACCAGCTTAAGTGTGTGTAACTACAAGCAGCTGTTGTGGTTCTGAGTTACTTCAATATGCATTCAATATGTAAACATCTGTTAATTACAATTTGACACCATTCACAAAATGTTTCATTTCCAAGGGTGTTGATGGTGGCTCAGCCCTTGAGAACATTTTGTTCTACCCATATTACGCAACACTCACCAAAGGGAATAGCTTCACGCAAAACTATTTACCATTCACAAAAACACCAAACAGAGCTAAAAAATCTGTAATTGCACGGTATTCTGTTTATTATTTGCAAGTCTTACATTAAAAACAGTGTTTATTTAATGGGTTACAAAGCAGTGTAGCAGATAAGCATAAATAGTTTTACAATGCACAGACAGTCAGACGTTTTCAACACAAATTCCACTAAATAGACAATGCTATGCATTGCATGCATACATTTTCCACATGAGGTTCAAATTTTAGGCCATTGCACATACACAAGATATCAATATTAATATGGAATAGTTTGCTATGGACTACTTGCTGAACATTACTCACTCTCAAGCCATCGGAGATGTGCAGTAGATGTGTTTCAGAACAGATCTGGAGAGATTTAGCTGAGATCCTCTGCAGTGAATGGGTGCCTTCAGAAGTCAGAAGCAGCGGTTTGAAATGAAAAACATCTTCATAATTTTTGTTTTTACTACAAATACACAGACTTTCACTTTACAAGGTGTTAACCAAACTTGAGTTGTGTTTTTTAATCTCTATTCTGAAGGCACTCATTCACTCCAGAGGATTCATTGCTGAGCGGGTGATGTAAGAAACAAATTCATCTATATCTTGGATGGCCTGAGGGTAATTACATTTTCATCCCATTTTCATTTTTGGGTGAGCTTTACACATTTACACATCATAAATAAATAATTATATATTACACAGCATGTTCATTACAATTTCCTAAGGACTGAGTGATCTTGAACAAACTGAGAAGACTCAACAGTTTGTCACCTTCACAAACAAGCCTACCAGAGCGACCTTTAAAACAGTCGATCTAGTTTTTCCACAAGAAATGCAGAAGTGTACCCTTCGCACATACACACTATCATTTTATGTCCCTTTGACATGTGTTTTCTGTTATCACTGCACACACACACAAGAATGCACAAATGCTGGCACTGCCATGTTAACCCAGATGAACCCTTTGCTGGTCAGCACTATCATGAAGTTTCCAGATCTGCTTGAGGTTTTGGGTTTCAGTGCCATATGGAAGCATATTAGTGGTTCCTCCGCTGCCAAACCAGAGCTGGAGTGATGAAAGATGTAACAAGCGAGAGGAAGAGTCTGCTGTCCACACCAGTAGCTGACACTGACCAGTGAGCCCACACACACACACACACACACTTCAACAGATTTCATTTAAAAGCCCATTCCAATTCTTGCATAATTTTAAAGCTTAACTAAACTATTAAATATAGAAAGGTTGACACTGCATAAGAACTCAAGGTTAAGGGTTAGTTCAACCCTAAATGAAAATTCTGTCATTAATCGATCACCCACATGTCGTTCCAAACCCATGAGACCAAATTAAGATGTTATTGATGAAATCAGAGAGCTATTTGACCTTCCATAGACAGCAATACAACTGAAATGATTCTCGTAGCGTCACAAAATGTTGAGTCACTGCTGTCACAAAGACTGTTTAACTGATGTATTCACTATGTTTCTGGAACTGGGATCATTTCAGCTGTATTGCTGTCTATGGAGGGTCCGAAAGCTCTCAGATTTCATCAATAACATCTTAATTTGTGTTGCAAAGATGAACGGAGGGTGAGTAAATAATGACAAAATTTTCATTTTGGGGTGAACTAACCCATAACTTTTGGCACACTGTGTGCAGAACGACTTCTCTCTGTTTATGTCTATGGTGCATCAAGCAGTAACTCTGTAGCGGTACCTACCCAATCAACCAATCAGATTTAAGGGATGATTTTTCAGGAAAGATCTGTTTTAGGCTTATGATCAGGGTTAAGTGCTTCTACACCCTTGTTAATCAGCTATCATTTCCCACTGATTTTAGGACTACATTTTGGTGAGGGTAGGGTAAGATTTAGGGGTAGGGATTGGGATAAGTCTATATTTTTGGACAGTTATGTTGATCCAGGATCACGGCAAAATCACGGCGATCATGACGAAAATGGACTCATGATGTAGTTACGAAAAAAGTTACGAACTGCAGTATTAATTTAGTATGAGCTTCTTAATACAAGACAACAGCAAGAACATACAATGTTAAGTTTAGCGGTGAGGCATTAACTTAAACTGGGCCCGCCCATACTTCCTTTGACGCTACATTCATTTCGCGAGCAAAGTCAGTCTGGCCAAGCTGCTGTTTTAGAGCATTTCTGTTCCCAAAAAAGTGGGAA
>JAUMHQ010000059.1:2698497-2709323 GCA_032361165.1 Enteromius paludinosus
CCTCCCAGAAGGCGGGTAGTAAGGCAGCTTGGCCAGACTAAGCTCCTATGAGCTTTATAGTCACGGAAGCCAGGCTAGCTTCAACTTACAGGAGGATACTCAGTTTGACTCAAAGCTTAATCATTTTTGTGTTTATTTTGTTATAGAAAACACATGCACGTCACTTGGCTTCCAAATGAGTTAAAAATAGAATTTCAACTACTTTTCAAAGGAGTCTCACGTTATGGGTTAAGTCAATGTTATGTTCCCTCAATCGCTTAAACAAATAGTCTGCAATTCCGTATTTCCATGAAGCATCCATCTTTGTCAGTGTTAGTGTGCCATCACGTAGCGCAGCTGTGCTTGCATTGAGCCAAGTTCGATTCTTGTCTTCCTTCTTTCCACCCAATAAAGAAATTAATTAAATAAATAATAATCAAAATAAAACATCCAACTTACATTTTGTCAGACAAACTATATTTTAAATTATTGAACTATTAAATCTAAAAAAGCTAAAATTGCATAAGAACGTAAGTTAACTTTTAGAAAGTTTATGAGCTACTTAACAAGAACTTACAAGTCTGGTGGTGAGGGTCCAAGTGACAGGAGTTAGTGTCTTTTATAGCGTATTAATAGTTTTTATTTTGGCATAAAACAGAAGTAAGGCGCTTTTTTTCAAATGAGTCAGAATTTAAATTCATTGGAATTTCAAGCAGAATTGAAAAACAATGACTTTTCTGAAAAGTTTAGAACAGGAGACTCCTATTAAGGTCCCTCAAACAGACTGCAATTCCACTTAATGCCACTAATGGTGCAGAAATCTTCGTGTCACTTTAAGTGCAGATGAGTGAGAAATAACACGTGAAGAAGGAAAACCATCCAAAGTTTGTAAAACAGTGTACTTGTGTCAACGGTTAATCACAGTGAGAGATTTGACAAACCCTGAGAGCTTGTAGCGGCAGTATCCAATACGGATTAATGTTTGTGTATAGCCTATGTGTACAACTGAAACACATTTCATTAAGTAGCTCTTAAACAAGCGACATTAATAGTAACTCTTGTTTACTCTACACACATGCTTTTCCTCTTCACTCACGAACATGTGCTGCCCTTATTAATATCCAATCAAAAAAAAAAAAAATCTGACCTTTTGTAGTATTCCTTTGGTAATTATATCTGAACTGTAGCCTACACATGGAGCAGCAACTACTGTAATTATTAAGCATAAATCAGTGGACTAGCGGTTTAGTTTTGGTGCGGGAGGTTTTTAGTCCCAATCCACCCTAATTAAACTCTTTATTTCAATAAAACTGAATTTCAGCTGTAAATCAGAGGATTTTTCATTAATTTTTGTGATTTTAGTGCAGCAAGTTCCTTTCAGTGATTGAGAACGGCTGCTAAGGCCATTCAGCGGAACATTAAAAATAATAAATTCTAGATACATTTCTGCTGAGAGAGGATTCAGAAAGTTGGACTGTATATGACGTCTAAGATAGTGCCACTCTGCTGTTTGGTACACTGTGAGATATGTCTAGCACACTACCATTGAGAGATAAACAGCCTTTAAAACAAGCCACTTTTGCTAAAAACAAGTCATAAAAATAAGAAACGGATTTCCACATAAGCACTAACAATCATTTCCCAGAAGTCTTTTCTAAGTGGTGCTTCAGCAGCTGAGTGATTGCCACCATACTACTGCCGCCGTGTCTTAATCCGCTCTTTCAGCTCAGTCTAGAATTGTATATATAAGAAATATTGCTCTAGTCCTATGCAAGTCAACCCAACGACCTTTCTCTGACTCACTATTCTCAAAAATCACAACACAGCTAATTAAATCAGGAAGCAATAAAATGAAGTCAACTTTGGCACGAAATATGTGTGAGGGTGTGTATAAGTGAGAAAACTGGCTTAAATAGCTTACATATTAATCTCTGTGCTAATTTGCATTCAATGCTCCGTACTTATTAGGCTTAAGTATCATTGGTTTTAAATGTTTCCCATAAATCGGCATGACTGACTGCCACTGTTGCATAAAGCTTCGCATGGTTACCATCACTACTTCTGACAAACATAACCTGCATAAACATTCTTAGAATTATTGGTTTATTCTGAAATTGACAAAAAAATCAACCTGATAATACAGTGTTGCTGGCTTAGTCTTGTGAATTGCTTTATATGCACTGAGCAGCCTTAAGTATATTTTTGTCACAGGCTTACATTTCAGGATCCGGTCATGTTTAAACAGCGCTTAAGGACAGGCTAAATTGTAATACGGGGTACTCTGGGGGTCATACAGTAGTAAGCTTGATCTTTGATCTGCTTCATTACATCAGATTTAGCAGTTAAAATAGAACAAGCGTTGGCTGCTGTTGGCTGTGTGTCTGTGTGTGTGTCCAAAATCTCACAGAGACAATAATTACCAGCACATTAAGGAGATGACCGAGGCTTAGGGAAGTTTAACCTTTGAGCATCCCAGCCACTTAATACTGTACAAACACACACACACACACACACAGACTAATACACAAACACACTGTGTTTTCCTTGAGACAGCAGTGGCAACTTAGTCAGGTGCTGTGCAAAGTAGAGAAAGATTGGTTTGATTTCACAAAGGTCATTTCTGTTTTCATATAAACATTTAGTCAGAATAGGCTACACTCATGATTTGACTTCATCTTTGTAACTGACTCAACAAAGTATTAAGTTGACTAAAAAATTGAGTAGAAAGTAAAAAGTGTCTATCCCCTGCAAATAATGCCCGTATGTGTCCAGGGGTGCCAACGTTGAGAAAACCAGTTCCTCCAACCTAATTTCTTCCTCGTGTTTGCAGCTGTACAAATACAGAACATGGAATAACCGCTCACAGCGCCGAGTCTGCTTGCTATTGGTTCGACTGAGTTTGGCATCAGAAATCTACACAGCGTCAGGAAGGCAGGTGAGTTTCCCAAGACCCTCTTTTTACACATAAAGTATACATTCGAAAGTTTGATGCTTTTGAAAGGAGGCTCTTGTGATCAAAATTTTATTTCATACAAAAAAAAATTTACAATGCAATTTATTCCCATACTGGAAATCCCGAATGAGCAGCAATTACTTCAGTCAAACCATTGCAATATGTTGGACTGATGCTTAATAAACATTTCCTATCATCAACTGAAAACAGCCGTGCTGCTAAATATTTCTTTTCCGAAACCCAAACCTTTAAAGTGCAATGCATGTTTATTTGGCGCATCGGATAAACACTCCACTAAACACTTTGTTATTTGTGGAAGAAAAAGTTAACACTGGGTGTATTTAGCTTCGACTGCGTGTACTTGAATATTTCATTACGTTCAGCCCCTAGACCAGATTGTTCAGCATTGTTCAGCTTTATTGTTTTCAAAACTTTCCACTGTTGATGCTCTTAATGACTGTGGTCTCTGTGTTCAGCGTGTGGTTAGTCGGAAATATACCGACAAAATAGACAGCTGCAAGTCCAAAACCTAAGTCAAAGGGAAAATATTCAACTGTTTGCATCATTTAACTTCCTAGCCACAATGCAATGGTTGTTCAGGGTGCAAATCCTTGTGCTTTTCTATATATTCATATATATATAAGGTTCTAATAATTTCAGCTGTATGTAAACATCAAAGCACAGATCCATATTTTAAAAGCTTAATAAATGGAATAACTAGCACCTAAATGGTTAGTGAGGTTATGTCGATAACTGATGCATGCAAGAGAGTGAATGAAAGAACAGAAGATCAGTGTAAAGCAAACAAAAGTTTAAAGGCATAGGTAAAACCGCAGACTCTGTGAATAGCGAATGAATGAATCAAAGCGGCAACTGAAATTTCATCCCTAGCGTAATTTGAACAGCGGGTGGCAGATTGCTGTTGGACAGATTCTCAATCATCGTGGCTGGTGATGCTTGTAAAAAATACGGACAGGGGAGGTAGCGCATGGAAAAGCGGGAACGGACAACATTCCCGCAGGTCATCTCTCACAGTTGTCCTGCCTTTCAACGGGGTCCACCTCAGCAGAAAGCAGCTATGGAGGTAAGACAGATGTCTAAATGTTTAACCAGCCAATCAGCAGACGGGTTTGTTTAGCTTGTTATCCAGTTAGGAGGTTTATGGATGACAACTGGAGGGTCGCACCTCCTTTACTCACCACCCCAATGGGCCTTAACACACACACACACACACACACACACACACACTGTGCCTTACTGTCTTTATTCCATGCATTTTATATATACGAAATTCAACCCTTTGCTTGCAAACAGAGCCTTTTCGGTATCTGCATATGTAATATGAGACATTAATTACATATGTTATGACATGTGGCATTGTGTAAGGCAGTAATAGCACCTTGGTCTCTTAATATTGGTTTGCGTCACATGTTGGATATGTTAGTGGTATCTCCCGGAGCCAAGGAACATGCGGGGCTGTGTAATTGCTGTAGGAGTCACGGTCACTGCCCTTTTAGTCTGTTTACTCTTTGCAAGTGTACCTGGCTTTTGCCAGTACAGTTTATTCTGAGAGGAGCGCGGGTTATGTAATATCTTTTGAAAAGCACATTATGTTGAGAAATTGTCTGTGTGATTTAATTAGCATCAATATTTCGCTGTGTTATTCCGCACAGGTGCCACAGCAGAAAAGTACAGAAGTTGTGGAGGCATAGAGGGGCCAGAAATAAATGAATAAAGAAAGCTGTGCAGTATCATCAAACTGCGACAAAGAAACCTAAACATACAGGTCTTTTGTGTATTTGCATTAGCTGTTTTGGCTGTACTGTAACCGGGCGGTGTGGGGAGGACTATGATCCCTTTAGTAAAAGGGGTCCCTTTAATTATTGCGAAAGAGCATGGCATATTCTGGCAGCGGAAAACAAGCTAAGAACCGGTTATTATTGCATTTTGCAGATTAGAAAATGTCAGTCTAATTTTTGCAAACACTTCACGGAAGCTGTCTACACTGCAGAACGAGTACTTCACTTACATCGTTTTTTGCACTTTGTTGTTTTGTGATGATGAGAGAATAACCCCAGCGTTCTCTGCATTCATAAACTCGACAGAAACGTGGGAGATAATGGTCAACATGAACAAATCTACACTTTTCATTACCTAATATCATCATTCACAAAAAGCATCACTGATATTATAATAGTTTTCAACACAAATGCAACTACAAACATGAATCAACTTTTCACCATTAAAACCATAATTTTTTTTTCCTGTATTGTGTTTTAAGACTTGTTCCATTAGGATGTAGGGGTTTGACTAGCCAGCAATTGAAAGTGACCTGTAACCATGTAGAGGCCACTACAGTTTGCATTAAAACCAATACAATTCCCATTAAAACCAGCAAAACCGTTACAAATTCTGTTGTTTTGGACAATATCGGCATTAATCCTTTTTCATTCGTGACCGTTTTCCACTGACAGCACGAACTACGAAAACATATTTTATTACATAAACTGTTTATACATAGAAATTAGTTTGCATTTTATCAGAATATCCAGCATTAGCAGCTATTACGGCTCTGCATAATCTGGACATCCGAGCTGTCAGTTTATTCAAACACTGACTTGATATATTACTCCAAGCCTCCTGAAGGATTGCCCAAAGATGATTCACACAGACTGGACACTTCTTACGAAAGTAATCAAAATGAAAATGATTATTGCTGCTCTTCAGTTATAATGTCAGGTTACTCTAATGTACAGTATTTGCACCAAAAAATGATAAGGATTTATTTTGATATCAACCAAAACCACACTTTGCCAGGGGTGTTTCCTAACTTTTGGAGGGTAGTGTACATCACAAAATTGTTTGCAGACCGAAAACAGAATAATTCACACACTGTCTGTCCTAAACACCAGGCTCTTCTACACATGCATTACTAAATAAAGAGAAGCAATATTCATCTGCCTGGCAGAAAGATTGGGGTTGAAGCTACCGAGGGAGTTATAGTGAGAAGACGCGATAGCACGCGCTCGGGTGGCGGCGTGGATAAGGAGAAAGATGAACTTAAGTAACAGTCGTTCCCTTCTTCAAGAGTAAAGGAGGCCCCTCTGCACGACTTGGGGGGCCCTCTACTTTACTGGAGAGGAAGGAAAACACTGTTGTTTCAACACCACCAGCAGCTGAAGCCCAAAACTCAATGACAAACTCGGTAGATGTGCTCGGATCAACCATTTTACATGTAGCTACTGCACATTTATTGCATTGTGCTGGAGGGAATGACATGCAAGATGCAATTAAACAAGGGTTGCCACGTTAACCACTCTTTTGCTTGACGCTTTATTTCCCAGACTTACTCTTGCATTGGAGTTCCACCATCGCCTGGTACCATTCTTCCTGGTCCGTCTCGTTCTCCGCCGCCACCACAAAACTCTCCGCCCGCGTGTAGAGGACTATCATGTGTTTGTTCTTCGAGTCGGCCCGCTTGTTGATGTTGAAGCACGTCTCCAGCGCCAAAGCCTTTTTAGGCACTGGCGCTTTACCTCTGAATTTCTTCTCGCTCTCGTAGTACTCGAGTCGGGCCGGGCCGCGCTCCGAAGCCGTCCGCAGCACGAAGTACCGCCGGTGCATGGATTTCTGCTTGCGGAGATACCCGCTTTTCCGGACGTCTTCAGTGCTGCTCTGCGAGTCTGTGTGGTTCTCCATGGCTCTGGGGGTCTGCTTCGCTCAAGCACGTTGAAAACAAACAAACAAAAAAAAGTTGTGCCCTTGTAGAAGTAGCTAAACGACAACAAATGCGACCTCCGTCCACCTCTGTTGCTTCAGAAAAGTCATGTGCGCAAAGGGCGAGAGAGGTTCCGACAAGCAGTTCCTTTCCAAAAATAATGTCATTAAACGCTGCGCCTTTCCTGGCTGGAGTCGAGCAGACGCGAGCACATGCGCCGCGGCGTGCGACAAACAGCGCAACTACTACTATTTAAAAGAAGCTTTAGGAGTTGAATAATCTCATTACTGTAGTGTACAGTAGACAGCTCCCAGTCACCCCTCCTCTCCAGCGCAGCCTTCACTGCTACTGTGAAGCTCTGTCACTCATCAGTCTTCTGTAGTGTGTGTGTGTTTGTGTGTGTGTGTGTGTGAGAGAGAGAGAGAGAGAGCTAAAGCTGTGTAGAGCACGAGGTTGCGGATCAGAATCGGATTTCATTCGCCTCTGGACTGTCCTGACTCAAAACTACCTTAGACAAATTTCACTTTTTAAATGTTAGAGAATCCCTTTGTGGCAAATATTTCTTCTTCCAAAAAATAGTAGGTTATCTCCTTTGTTAGTAATAGTAGGCTACTAGTAAGGAATTCGACAGAGGGTGTCTTTCTGGTTAGACGCTGGTACTCAATGGTATTCATTGGTAGCCTATCCGTTTTATTAAATAGGTTATAGTCCGTGCATAATAGTATTTATGCCTTTGCTTCTCATTTTTCGATTTAAGTTAAAAGTTTGCACCAATGTAGATTTATTTTGCCTTTTAATTATATAGGATTATTAACGCACAATAATACTCACCAGTAACAATGAATAAGTACAAATTTCCAATAAACAGCTAGTTTTAGTGCAATTTTCTATAGAGAGAGAGAGAGAGATAGAGAGTAAAATAAAAAGGCTACTAGTTACATAAAATACACACTTTTACATGTTCATTGTTCATAAATCTCTATTTTATGAGCATTTATGAATATTCATTGCAGGTACATATACTGCTGACAGTAGAACAATGGGCAAAATACTTATTTAAAAGAAAATAAAGCAGACCTAATACTGTTGTATCATCCTTTAATACATTCAGAAAATGCCAAACATTTTTGGTTTTTAGGAGAAAAAAATGGGTTTGGCTGTACAGTATGAACAAGTCACTCGTGCCGGTGTAGATTATAAATATAATTCAAAAAAATAAAATAAAATATAAATAAAATCTTCATATTCTTGATACTTTGAATACTTGTTTAGTCGTATTCTAATGAAAGCTTGCGACATCTAGTGAGTTAATTGGTTCATTGCAGCTGGGTATTTGACAACGTGGACATGAATTGTAGAATTTTAGGTTAAAAATGAAATAGAAATGTATATGGCGATGAGTGCATTTTTAGAAGCTCCAGTGGTTCACCAAAGTAATATTCAGAAGTACATATATGAATAAATAGATATAGTTAAAAAAAAAGTTTTAGACTAAACATACCACTGCAGGACATTGCTCCATTAGCTATTTTCAGTCATAAAAATTAGACTAGGTCAGGTGAGAGGTGAAATTCATACTTTTCATTTTAATTTTCAGTTGAAAGCCCTAATGATCATAGAGTGCAAATACATTCGAAATGCAATAATGATCTTCACAGAAAAATATAAATGATGCTGTCGTAAAAAGATATTGCATGAAATTCCAAAAGCAGCAAATTCAGTTTGATTTGCATCACACAGACAATACACGTTGACAACAGTTATGGATAGCTTTATGCGTGTGGATACATCTCGATACAAAGACATTCTATATGAATCCTTTTGCGAAAGAAACCATCTCTACGTTGTACAGAAAAAACGTGACGATATTAGACAATTTTTGGTCCATACAAGAAACTTTTTTTCCTGTCTTAATAACTGAAACCGCAGTACATTCAGCAGCTCCCTGCTCAGCTTGAGAAGCGCATGCAGTTGCACACACAAATACTTACAAACGTTTGAAATGAAACGTCGACGTCAAAATAAATAGAAACCATCCCGGCATACGTACACAGACAGAAAAGTCCGTTTTGTTTATGCCGTCTTTTTAACATGCATCTGAATCAATTAAACCAAATCGGCACTGAGGACAAATGCATTACTGGGATGATCTGAAGCTGCTGTTTTATTGTAATGTGGTTGAGTGAAGTAAGCGGGCACTCAGGTTAGGGAGATATTGGCACGAGAAGTTCTACTGTGTGGAAAAATCAAAGGAGCAGCTTGTGTGTGTGTGTGTTTGTGAGTGTTAGTGGCTCTCATAAGCACCTTGCATCTGAAGTTCTCCTATTATCAAAAAAACGATTCTCTGATATTAGGCAGAACCCACACACACACACACACACGCAAAGCTTAATTTATAATATCTGGTACAAAAGGGCACGTACAAACACATACTCGCACACACACATCCAACAAAGCTTGTACAAATAGTTACATGTACAATATCTGCTAACACACACACACACACACACACACCTTTAAACATACATGAAGACACACGCAGAAGTGTTGGGTGTTTTCTGTACGTATGGCAAGGTAAACAAGCTCCTGTCGCTCTCTTCTTTCTCCATGGCCGAGGTGCTTCAGATGAAAGGGTTCAGTGATGCTCCTCTGCTCGGGTAAACATTCCCCTAAGAGAAGTCATAGAAACACTCTTAACCCCTCACACACACACACACACTGATAAAACAGCGCAATAATCCACAAGTAACCCACACCACAGTCCATTAATTATCATCTTATGAAGTGAAAAGTTGCATGGGTGTAGTAAACAAATGCATTGTTAGAATTTGAATAATTAAACCATCATTTTTGGTCAAAATACAATTGATGTGATGCTGAAATTCTTCAAAAATAAATCTTAAAAGTACATTCTCAGCTGTTTGTAGGGTTAACAATTCATTTAAATCGTACAAATTGTATATAAACAGAAATAAATCATTTCAGCGTAAAACAAAATAAGTCACAGTATTTAATTAATGCCGTGTGGCCTCTCAATTTTCTGTGTAATTATGGCCACCTGACAAACGTAAAGTAATCTAATTACAAGTAATTGTTTTTCGAAATCCTATTACGTAATGACTTCCCAGCACTGTATAAGGCACAGTCAGTTAAATCTATGGCCTACAAGTGATTTACAATATATAGTCACAGGGTTATTTACTACTGACTCTTAGCATAGAAAGAAGATCATGCTTACAGTGAAAGGGTTGACAGACATTGGTCGTGGGACTTTAGGGACAGACTCAGGAGCAGGAAATGAGTTGAAACCTACAAATAAACAAGCCAAAGGATAAAAATAGCACACATTATACTGTAATTGAGGTCAACCAAATGGCCTCTCTCCGTGGTCATCTTGAATTTTCCCTCTGCAGTGTCTCTTCTTAAGCGCTAATTCCTGACTGATTCTTTTAATTGATTAATGCACTATTTTAAGAAGACGGGTTTCACTGCCATTAAGCAGATTTAAAGACTTAAGCTTGCTATACTTACCGTTTGCTTCCTGGTTATTAGACTGTTGGTGTGAAAAAGCACTTTGGGTGGTGGGTGCAGGAAAAGAGACAGACTGAGGAAAGACGACTGAGGAGGAGGAGGAGGAGGAGGCATCATCTGTCAAGCAGAAAGACAATGTCTTGAACGCTGCAGTTAAATACAACAAATGTGAATCTATCTATCTATCTATCTACAGGGCCCTCCACTAATATTTTCACCCTTGGAAAATCTGAGCAAAGGTGACTGTGAAAATAAATCTGCATTGTTTACCCTTTTGATCTTTAATTTGTAAAAATGCACAAAATTCTAACCTATCATTGCAATAAAACAATTGAAAATGGGGAGAAATTTTCATTTAAAAAAAAAAAAGTTTTTCTCCAATACATATTGGACATAAGTTTTGGCACCCCTAAAGTATATTCCCATTCATATTCACAAAATTGAGCACTCCAGGGTGATTATGAACATGAAATATCCAGTCCAATCCATCTATCCATCTATTTATCTATCTGTCTGTCATATTTATGCCTATATGTGTGTGTCTATAAGCAGACATGCAGTCAGACAATATAGAATGGAAAACTGAATTGACCTTGGCATGGTTGAATAATAACAGTTCAGTACATGGACATAACATACTGTGAG
>JAUMHQ010000059.1:2776311-2795420 GCA_032361165.1 Enteromius paludinosus
ACTCTATTCTCCTACTTGATAATGTTCAGTGCTTTGCTACAATCTGTATTGTTAAAAGCGCTATATAAATAAAAGTGCTTGATTGATTAATTGAAAAGAAAAAGGAGAAAAAAAAAAAAACTTAAAAGAATGTGTGCACAAGTTCCTAGAGTTAATTCCAGTGAAAACAGAAAAGAATACTAACTAAGAAAAACAAATATGGATAAAGCATATTTGGAACCCCTTTAACATGTACTTTATTAGTAATTTATTGTAATATGTAAGAATAATTAAAAATTGTGAAAGATCTTCTTTACATATCTTGTGATATAAACTTCTGTTCACAGGTTTGTCTTAAGATATATTTATGTTTTTAAAATTTGTCTCCATATGCTCAATTGCATTTGTTTGATCAAGAATCACTAATATTGTTTAAAATTATCAAAATAACTCTTTCCTTTAAATATTTTCAAGGTATTTTTGAGAACCACTTTCGATCATAATTCCAATTGGATTCATGCCATTAGATGAAACCAAGAGCCTCTTAAATTGCTTGAATGAGATCCTATATTAATAATCTGTCATTAATTAAAAATATCAACATGTGATTTTGTCAGAAAAAAGGGTCACCGTGGTATACTTACCATATATGTCCATCAGATTATTTTAGTAAATCAGGTCGTTTTGATTGGTGCAGGCTCATAACCAAGTAGGTGCCCCACGTGGAGAGTGCGTGAGCGAGTCAGAGAGAGAGAGGAACAGTAAACCGTGTGTGTGCGCGCGCGCAAGGGGGCAGCGGACATCCCTCCCTCGCGCATCGACGCCTACTGGCTGATCACCACGCGATAGAGTGCGCGAGGATGAGAGACGGACAGCGCGAGACAGGAGCGACAGCAATAACAGGAAACTCGGTGGCGCTTTTAACGCTGATGCTGCCGGTGACCAGCGGACACCTCGACAAGACCGAAGCATAACGCGACAGGACAGCGACCGACCGGAGGATGCTTTCTGACTGACTGTTGTGTAAGTTTGTAGATGTTTCTCTGTCCCTTTTTACCTTTTGGGGCATGTGCGTATTTGTTTGTCCTTGTCAGACGCGCCTCATCTGTTTATCTGTTAATGAATCTGCGACACGAGCGCGCGGAGTTTACAAATGTCCGCTCTGCACCGGTATTCAAGCAGGAGCGATATATCCGTCTAAAACTTTGACGTGAACTCCGCGATATTATTTACGGCGAGTTGGTTAGTGTGTCAGTAATTAACGCAAATCAATTTCTATAATTTATCCGTGAGGGTGTTGTCCTTCCATCTGTTACATTTTTTTTTTTTTTGCAGCAGCAGCAGTTAAACGGCTTTATATTCCAGCAGTAATCTGATGACATCTGTGGCATTTGTGCCAATAAGGAAAATGGCATAAACGTCAGTTTAGGAGAGTAATTTCTGTTAATCTGATTTTAGGATAGAATAGGATTTTAGCAGTTTTTATTCCCTATCGTGTGTGTGTCTGTATGCCTATAAACAAAACTCTTTTAGTACTACAAGGTATAAATTAAGTTAAAATGCAAATTTAGAGCCTCGGGACTATAGTAATCTCATTAAAATATTTACTGTCTCACCATGCATGTATTTGTGTTATTCTGAGTATATGTGTATGGGCGAGAGAGAGAGAGAGAAAGAAGGATGAGAGCAATAGAGTCAACAGTCTGAACAAACACAGGGTACAGCTGTCAGCGGGTAGATAACGCACACATGCAGAGAGGAAAAAAAGAGCCGATGATGATGCTGATAACAATGAGAGGATTATGAGCAATTTTTAAACCCGTCCAAATAGCTGCATATTTTCGCCTGCGATTATGCATGTTTTATTCTCTTTAAAGATCCTGAAACCAGATCAGAGCGGAAAAGGGGGCTATGGATTCCCCTTCGGATCGATTTCATCAGCAGCCTTCCCAGATGTGTCCCTTCGAACTGTATCGCAGCCTGCCAGATTCCAACCCCTCAAGCCACCGATTTTCCCCCGGCAGCCTGTCTTCCCACCCGCTCTTCTCCCCTCTCATGCACCCGGGAAGCGCGTCCCAAAGGTGGGGTAGTTTCCGACAGCGCCAGGGCTTGTTCCCGGGGCTCCTGGTTGATGATGATGTAAGTGAGGAGGATGTGTTTGGGAAGAGGGAGTTTGCCATTGGGGCATCAGCGCAGCGCTGTCCTGGAGAACGGGGGCAAGGTTCGGCTCCTGAGCCTGGCGACTGGGGGCAGGATTTTGCAAGGGTTAAGAGACTCAGGATGGACTCGGGAGCCCGAAGCGAAGAGGAAACGAGGAGAGAAGGGAAGAGGGGGAGGAAGAGTACAGCTTCGGCTAGAATGGACGAGAGGAAGGCAGCAGAACAAGGGAACAGGAGGGAAAGCAGGGAAGGTAGGAAGCGGCAGCGGCAAGAACTGAAGCTCCAGCTGGAGGAAACCAGAGGGAAACTTCTGGAGCTCCAACGCAAGGTGTGGAAAGTGTACGGAGGGCAGGCGGATGACGAGAAAGGAGGGGAGGAAGAACAAGAGAACGGGGCGATCAATCTCGATGAGGTTGCGGAGATGTTTTCCGACAGCGATGATCCACTCGCCGCCAGTGGGTTTTCTCCTCCGCGCTGTTCATCGAAGAAACCCAATGAATCCAACGGGAATGCCGGGATGTTTCCAGAGACCTCCGTGGACCTGGATTTGGAGTTAAATGGCGATCAGGTGTGGCTGGGATGCAGCCTGGTCAGAGGTGAGTGGGAGAGCGTGGAAGGAGGGCAGAAGTTTGCACAAGCTCTCAAACAAGAGCTGGCAAACGTCGTAGCTCAAGTTATCGACAGGGTTGTCCGCCTCTACGCCGAAACGGACCCCTCGGCAGTTACATCCACCGCCGGTCCCCACGAAACCAGCATGACGCTGGAACTAAACCCAGACCGGAGGCCGAGAACTCATGCGGCAGAGCAGGTGGAAGCGTTGCCACTCGTCACAAAGAGTCCTCAAGACAAGAGGGCCCCTATTGCTCAGAGTGTACACAAGGACCTCCTCCTTCCTCAAGCCAACCCCAGCCTCGCTCCACTACCCCAGCCTCCTCTCCCAGCTCTTTTACCCCCTAGGAGCAAAGAGCACTTCCTGCCCTCCTATCCCCCAGACAACGGCGTTCCCCTGCCCCTTCTTCACTACACCATGCAGAATCTCTTTACCCGCTCCCTCTCCGGTTTGCCTCTTCATAAGGACTGCCTGTCTGAGTCTTTCATGGACTTCCGTTCACACAACTCTGCGTTCCCACCCCTCCCGTTGCTGGGCCATTTAGACCCCTCTCAGTCGGATAGAGCCAGGGAAGGAGGGATGAGAGGAGGTGGAGCAGGGGTGGTGGATGGAGGAGATGCAGCGCTCTATCTTGCAGCTGGGTCAATATCCTTTTATAACAGCTGTGAAAGTAGATGCACATGTAAACATTTATAAACACCACAGTGCAGAGGTTTGGGGTCACTAAGATCTTTTTTTAAAGAAATAATTCAGCAAGGATGTTTTTTTGCAGATTTTGCAGTCCCCTAACATTTGAATAATAGTATACACGCATCATTTGTTTTGTTATAATATACATTCCTTAACCATCTACACTCTCAGGAAGGTCTCTCTCCGTGCCACCTGAAGAAAGCCAAACTCATGTTCTTCTACGCACGCTACCCCAGCTCTAGCACACTCAAGACATATTTCCCTGATGTCAAAGTAAGCATTATTCATACCCTTAACTCGAAATAGTATAGCTGTGTGTGCATAACCTGCACAAATTATATGGGCTAATGACTTATTGAATGAATTTACGCTGACCTATATACAGCAGTGTGGCATGGTTTCCTTTTGAAACGCTTTGGCTCAATTAAAACAGTCAGAAAAGGTTCCTGCATTTATAATAAATGCATAGATGGAATTTGCACTGAAATTACATGTATCATCTTAAAGCTGTATTGCTCTCTTTTACTTTAAACACTAAAAACCCACTGGTTTACAATCATTAGAAACCATGTTTTTGGTTGCTGGAATTAACTTTCTGTTTTTCTCTACACAGTTCAATCGCTGTGTCACTTCCCAGCTGATTAAGTGGTTCAGTAACTTCCGGGAGTTCTTCTATATCCAGATGGAGCGCTTTGCCCGTCAGGCAGCCAGAGAGGGGCTTGCATCTGCCAGGGACAGAGCACTCCGCCTGGGCAGAGACACTGAGCTCTACCGCATTCTCAACATGCACTACAACAAGAGCAATGATTACCAGGTCAGTGCGAGCATGTGCACGTGTGTAAAGGCTCGAGTGGCGAGTGTAACCGTTCAATTATGTGTATAAACATCACGTGCATTTTCTAGGTCCCAGAGAGATTTGTGGAGGTATCCGAGGTGGCCCTGAGGGAGTTTTTCACAGCCATACAGAGTGGTCGGGATACTGATCCATGCTGGAAGAAGGCCATCTACAAGATCATCTGTAAATTAGACAGCCCGGTGCCTGACAGCTTCCGTCTGCCCGGCTGCCCTACGGACTCTTACCGGATGGGTTAAATAAGAGTTTAATCACACACACACTCATGCACAGCCTCATTAAACACTGTGCACGGATTGATATCCTAAGTGTGCACAGAGCAGTTAACAATTTGAGCTAATAGCAAAGAACTAAGAGAATACAAAACAGTAAAGATTGAAAACATTAAATAAATCGTTTATTATCACCATCATGATGCTCTAAAGTATTACTTATTTAAACATTATCTGACTTTAGTCCAGCATTACTCCAGTAGGCACTTAAAAGCGTTCTGACTGAATGGAAATTTTTATTTGCTGTTACATCAATGCTTATTAATTTATCTTAAAAATGGAGGCCTGGTAGGCTTATGATTTTCTTTTTATATATTACTTGTTACTTGTCATATAATGTTGCTGAGTTTCTGTGAACCTGTGGTGTTGTGTAATAAAATAAGTCAAACACTCCTTGCTGTCTGTCAATGCTGTAATTTAGTGCTAAATGGATATTGTAAAATGCATATGCAGCCTTACATGACATATTATTGGTACACTGAACAACATGAACATTTCATATGCTCTGCTGGCCCTCAAACGATTGAACTGTGACAGATACTTACCCTAAAGCTAAGCCCAAACACCTGACAGCATTGGAATGAACATCTATTGCAGTCAATATTTTGAAATAATTTACATGGTGCAATGGCTTTTTTTTGCAGTTAGGAACAATAAACTTACTAAAACAAGTTGGTTTGGTCATTTTAATAACTCTGTCCTGTTTTGATGCTATACTTAATAGAAATGCTAGGGAATGTGGTTCGATCACATGATAGTCGTTACCTCCCGAGTGTGTGTGTCTGCGCGCCGCCGCGGCTGGTTAAAGACAGTGTGGAGTTATTATGGCGCTGCCGAGGCCTCTGCTGCTGGAGCTGCTGTTATACGCCAGCAGTTTTATCTGCGGGATCGTCACAGCCGCCTCCGTTACAATCACACAGGTACCTATTGTTTGTTTTTTAACGTAGAAACCCATAACAGGCTTCACCGTGGTGTTACACGGCGCTTTGCGCTCGTGCGCAAAATGCTCGTTCCAAACTTTAATAACGCTGCATAAAAACTTCACCGCTTTGTAGTGCGCGGTTCTTTGCAGATAACGCGTTTTTGTGTTTTCTCTAGCAATATGGACATGTTTAATCATGACTTCCTCTCTATTTTGATTGCACTCTCACGAGTTGCCTTCAGTCATGTGACTGAGGAAAGTTAAGACTAGGAGTGTTTTTAAAATGTTTTAAAAGCGTCGAGTGTATTTATTCAAGCTGTACAAGAACTAATACCGTTTAAAAGTAAAACCCGGAAGCGAAGAGAAACTGAAAGCGTGACAGGAGAAGCAACTGAAGCTTCCACTTCTGTCAATCTCTTCACTTTTTTTTCTGTCATGTGACCAGCTCAGAACCTGCACCCAAAAGTAATTGGCTAATTAAAGTCAGATGAGCAGTGTTTGAAGGCGCCTCAGTCTGGCTTTATCCTGCTAACTCGCGGAGAGAAGAATGATGGACTTTATGTAGTACTGTCAGACACACGAAATCTTTACCTGTCTCACAGTTTCTGAAACCCGACACTCAAACAATAGAAGCACACACCAATCTGCAAAACCACTCTAATTCAGTTTTCACTTTCATAAAACACTTGCAACACACAGTTCTCAATGCAACACACAAAAGTCCAACAGGAATTAATATTACGCTCAGATGCTTGCTTTTGAGATGTGTTTGTGATATTTGAACGCAGTTCTTCATTTTGCATTTTTCATATGTGCAGTGTAAAGTTTTAAAAATGTAGGTAGGTGCAAAAAACTACTTTCATAGCATTAGAGGCACAAATCAAGATAAACTATTATCCAAAATAACATTTAATATAAAAAGCATTTAGTTTGAAACATCTGTATTCCACCCCGTCATTTTTATAAGATGATAATTGGTGCGTTATTTTAATTGGCTTTTCTTATGACTTATTTTTTTAATAAATTGATAAATAATAATAAATTATTTTAATAAATAATAATAAATCAGAAGAGGCAAAGTCCATAGAAAATGATGCATTTTGATGACCGAGTTTAATTTTTTTCACTTAAACAGGGCAGTTTTGGTGGGAAGTGCATGCTGTACGGTTCAGTGCGGCTGAACTCCTCATCCATCGCTGTGCTTTCATCCAGTTCTCCTTCCCTTTGTTACTTTGTGTCAGCCATCTCAGTATGTGTGGCCATCTTCTGCTTTTCCCTCACTCTCTACTGGATCTACATGGCCTTTGTTGACGAAGAGGTGAAAAGGTATGTCCAGGAATACAGTAAATCATGTGCTAGTGAGTTTGGTTTAGGAATGAGGACAGAGGTTATCTGAAGGTAGCACAGTTTCTGTTTCCTGTTATGCCATGCTCTGGTATGAATGGATTGCAGGAGGATCTCTGAAGCGGACATGATGCACACTCATAAAAATAAGTTGTTAGTATTTAGAAGTATTGAGAAATGAAGTCCTTAGCAATGCATGCTACTTTTCAAAAATTAAGTTTAAATATATTTACATTAGGAAATGTATAAAACATCTTCATGGAACAGGATCTCTATTTAATATCCTAATGATTTTTGGCTTTAAAAAATTTTTTTTTTTATCATTTTGGCCCATGCCATGTATTTTTGGCTATTGCTACAGTGACTTAAGACTGGTTTTGTGATCCAGGGTTACATTTATTAAAATAGAAATCACATCTTGAACACTGTAATAATATTTCACAGTATAACTGTTTTTCCTGTGGTTTAATCAAATAAATGCAGCCGTTTTTGTGAACCCAAACAATTAAGTCGTAGTGGACTTATATTAATACCATGCGATGTTGTCTGATATCAGAGAGAAATTGTGGATGAATGTTACTCTTGGCTTGTCTGGAGTCTTCCTCTTCTTCCTCTTGGTGACGGGATGCATCCTGAAAATCGGCCGAGACACGCTGTGTGACTCAGTGGTTCATACGTTGAAAAACATAACCAAGTGAGTGTGAGCGAGAGACCTCTGTAATAGCTTTTGATTACTGCCGGCAGACAGTACTGACCAGAAATGACTGGTAGGTCTTGTGCTTTTGCAGGTGTGAAGAAGCACAAAATAAGAGTTGGATGAGTCCTATAAATGGGAATCAGTTCTACTCCAGACTACACAGCGCAGAGGTACTGTAGAGATACTGTAATAGCATTTCATATACATTCAGTTATAGTAATAAAGTTAAAAAAAATCAGTTTTTATTAGCTATATATTTTTTTTAAACATGTCACACTTTACATATCATAAATAGTTGATACATGATAATTAAAAAAAATTAGATTGTACTATTTTATTTCATGATGTATATTTTTTATTTTAATTTATATATTATTATAATTATTTTATCATGCAATGTCTGTAATTACAGTGGCCTATAAAAATACGTATTATTTATTTTATTACTTTGTTTTTTAATTTTAGTAGAATTTCAGGCATCCAATTAAAAAGTATAATTCTATTTAATTAAATAATTTAGTTTTATTATTATTTGAATGCAATGCCTTTAATAACAAAGAAAAAATATTTATTTGTTTATTTATTAATATTTTTTTATTATTTCCCTAGCATCAAGAAACTTTTTTCCTCTCTCTCTCACAGACAGCAGTATGGGTGAATTTCTTCTTTTGGTTGATCATAGCAGTTCTGGTCCTGATCCAGCGTAACAAAGGGTCAGAAATCCGGCCTGAAGGAGAGGACCAAGCAGCGACCCCTTCTGAAACTGAGCCCTTTTTCAACCGCCCAGGACGTTCTTAGTGAACAGAGACACGTCTAATCTATGTCTCTCCACACTAAAGCAGTCTATGTGCCGCTTGAACACACACACACACACACACTCACACATACACCACGCTCGCGTTGACAATCGCGCTGCTGGCTAGCAGTTGGCTAGCTGAGCCGAGAGGATTTTGGCAGCTCCAGTATACGGTCTTGATTTTGTTCACTAGCATTGCCAAGGGTTAGTTGCCATGGTTACTGATCTGTGGCTGGCAGCACAGACCTGGCAGGTGATGGTGTGCGGTTGCCAGATTGGTGGTGTGACCTGAACTGATTGAGACACAGCTTTATGTAAAGAGATCAGATCTGAAAACATGGTCAGTGTTTTCTTAAGATGCAAAAAGATAAACTTGAGGAGTTCACACTCAACCCCTCAAAAACGGCTATAAAATATATTTACACTGTGACTCTCTGGCTAAAACATTTCATGAGTACAAGTGTCAATTCAAAGACTTTTATAGAATAACAACCATTAAACTGAACTTAACTGACCTGGAGTCAACCGCCGTACTGTAACTTTTACCTTAAGCCTGCTCTGTGTACAACATTTTCGCCCTCTGCTGTCTGTTTTTATGAATTACTCCATAAATCCCATTAGACAGTGCTGTTGTGCCTGTTATGTGGGTCAGGAGTCTCCCATAAGTGTTCTTTTCCCCCTAATTTCACATTTCTCCTACTCATAGTCCTTGGCGTCCTTAACATGAGCAAAACTGCTTGAGAGTGTCTTTCCGAGAGTGTTTGGCTATTAATCTTGTGCCCAGTAGCGATGTCATTTTTTAATGGCTTTTTCCTGCACACAGCCACGGGAGGTAGGAGTGTGTGTGTGTTTGGGATGACAGGGACATAAATCCATAATTTGGCCTGTGATGGTATCCGCTTTCCACAGGCGAAGAGCCAAATCCGAGGTGCTGCCCACAGCACTAAAGTCCTCAGAAACACAGTGTCCTTCCGCCCATCCAAGCAACACAGCGTCCAGGTCCAGTGTCCACTAAATGCTCCATCATCATCGAATCACTTCTCTTTTCGTGCAACTTTTTGTACATTTTTAATTAACTTGCTACTATTGCTTGAGAACTGCTGGTTATGGATTATACACTGACGTTTTTGTATGAATACTAAATCTGTTGTATAACCCGCTATGTCAGAGTTTATGACTGTGTGAACATTTCAAAGCAATTAAATTTGTCATCCGAAGTGCTTTTGGTCTCACAATGTCTATATATTAAAGGTGCATGATGATGACTTTGATATTTTTAATTTAATGGCAATTTGAGGCAAGATGATGTAGTTTGTTCCCACATATTTAGAGAAATTCAGAATTACATCACGTGCGCACCAATGGATCCATTGCAGTGAATGGGTGCCGTCAAATTAAGACTCAAAAAAGCTGATAACTTCACAAGTAATCTACACAGCTCCAGTCCATCAATTAATATCTTGGAAAGCAAGATGCTGCACGTTTGCATGAAACATCTTAAAAGCCCTGATAGTAGATTTTCATTTTTGAGTGAAATTTTCCTTTTAAAGGGGTCATACAAACCCAATTTTCCACTAGCTAATATGATTCTTTAGGGTCTTAATGGGAAGTTTGTAATATGGTTTGTTTTAAAATTTCTCGAAGGTATCGAATTTTACACCGTCCAAAACAGCTCTTTAGAAGTCACTCTGTTCTGTGTACTTCCCCTTTAAATATTCACTATTAAATAGTGCAGGAAAGCTCGTACAGTTATTAGATGCATGCATAGTTTGCTGTCAGTAAAACTTTATTTATATACTTAAATTAACTTTTTTTTAAACATAGTACACTCTTTCTCATACTTATTTTGCGATTCTTATATGCATGTCCATTAAAACTGTACTCTTTCTTTAAAGCTGCTTGCTAAGTTTTCGGGTCTGTCTCTCACGGGCCTCGTAGGCGTGTTTTGTGTCTAGAAGCTCATCTAGTGTCCGTCGGAGGCGGGCCATGTCCAGCTGCGTGGCCTCACACTGTTCCCGCAGGCTCTGGGTCTCCTCGTGCAGCTCCACGGAAGCCGCAGCCAGCTCTGCGCTGCGCTCCTTGCACTGTGATTGCATTCGGACAGCGTCCGCCAGCATGGACTCCACACTGGACACCACCGAATCAGTCTGGGCCTTTACTATCTCAGTCATCATCTGGCAGAGACAAAGAGGAGAGCAGGGCCATGGGTGAAAACTGAAAGTGAAATGAGGAATGAAGGAATATGCTAATAACGGGGGTTTATAATTTGTGAAGCCAATTATGCAGACCAAGACTGGATTTATTTGATCTAAAATAGAGCAAAGAAGGCAAGTTTCTTTCTTCTGCTGAACACAAGATATTTTTAAGAATGTGAATAACGAAACAATTAGGGTAGGTTTAGAAATGAATAAAAGACAATCAAGTTGACAATAGGCAGCTACTAAAATCGCAAATTAAAATCCATTTAAACCTTAAAGCATCAGAAATGAAACTCTTTATCCTGTCATTTTGAGTCAAACATATATTCTTTAAACAACTGTGTGTACGTGTGTGTTCAACAGAAGAAACTCATTCAGGTTTGGAACAGCAGGAGGGTGAGTACAATGACAATTATCAATTTTGGGTGCACTATCCCTTTAAGAAACCCAGCATATGCTGGTTAGGTATGTTTTGAAGCTGGGTTGCTGGTCCTCTGCCAGCACATGACCAGCTTAAACCAGCCTCGCAGTATATATATATACAGGTGTATTATAAAAACACGTTTACTAGTCTATTCCTAAATGTTGATTAAAAAATAGACTTGTCTTTATTTCTCTCTTTCTCTTGTGGTTAAAAAATGATTTCTTACAAGTGCTGCAACCTACAGAAACTCAGTATCAAAGTATGCATGATTTATATAGTGCATGCCAAGGACTCTCAATAAATGCATACTAGCAGACACGAGTCAAAGTGAAAATGCGTCAATCATCAGTCGTGACAGCTCATTATACAGCAGGGGCGGTCGGTTTGATCCTCCGGGCTTCAAGCGGTCTCAAGCGGCTTACAGAGGCTTACCGAGCCTCTCTCACATCAGTCATTTTACTGATTGCGAATATACCGCGTACAAACAACAGCAGGTAAAGTAATAACTGAAATGACTTAAAAAAGGTATGCATGCATGCAATTTTTGTTTCTGACAATTCAGCATTCAGAACAAACGCCCAGTTGAACGCAGACAGCTCAACAACGCAAAATACTTTTCACATGAGATAAGACACCACTTACCAGACTCTTCCTTCTGTCTTCGTCATGCAGTGCTTTCTGCTTGCTGTCTCTGGGTGATTCAGCGTGACTGGATCTGTTAAATCCGTGATTTTCTCTAACGAGTGGCTTAAATCTACTTCACCTCAAATTAAGTACGACAGGATTAAAGAGAGAGACAGGGACAGACAGAGAGAGCCATTTCCATAACAGGACTCTAGTTACAATTTGTGAACCTTTTGCATGTAAATACAATTATACTGTTAGGACTTAGGAGAAAAGTTAATCAAAGCCAGTAAATTAATTTTAATCACAAGCTATTAGGGGAATACCAGCAGTGTCCACATGGCGGCGGCCACTTCTGTGATTGGTTGATCAATGGCCGTTTTTACCACTGCTGTTGTTCCAGGTATGTTGACCTACACAAACTTTAACACGCTTTTCATGAAGTAATACTGGACCTAAAGGGGACTTAGACTTAAAAACATCAAACTTAATCGGTGACGTAAGGTACCAGCCATACAAATAAGGGCTGTTTAAAAATTAAAACAATTTAAAATGTAGATAAAACGTGTACACAATGGGAAGGTCAGATGCATTTGTTGCCTTGTTTTCCCCCTCATTTTGATCAGACGGTCAAAATGCATTCTTATACAACAAATAAATAAGTTAACAAAATGATAACGAGACCCCATATTAATAATGCCAAGGCAAAAATCCGATTTCAATTCAAGCAATTTATTATGTACCATCAGTATTACGTTTATCATGATCATCAGTTGTGACAATCCTTATTTTCAGCCTGCCCTTCAAGACACACACACACTTACATACCTCCTTTCATAACTCCAAGCCAATTCACCGTAACACATATGTTCAGGCAAACCCGTTTGAGGCATAACAGCAATATTTTGCTTTGCGAACAACTCGTAAGTTTGGAGAGGGACAAATATAAAGCTCCTGTTTATTTAAACAGCACAAATAAAAGCATTCCTCCTGCAATTTAGCTACATCTGAAATGTCTTTGTGGCAAAAAGGAAAGTATTGCTTTTTCATTTTGATGCTACCGTTAAATATTAAAGGGTTCTTATGCAAGTCTCAAAAGGGTAGTTGAATAAATAAATAAATAAACTCGCTGCAACAAATCAAAGAAACAACTCTCATCATCCATCTGAACACCAGAAGACAGTTGTGCATCCAATTCTGATTTCTATAAATTCAAGTAATCCGGGAATCCAAGTTTCCATCGTCTGGGCATCAACAAGAGGTGAATGGATGACACACACTGCACTGTCAAACACGGATGACGTACTTTACATTCTCATTGTGATTTAAACAGACACCACATCACTGTTAGATCAACATTCACGTTGTGACAGAACATTTTGACAGCATTGCAAGAACATTGTCTTTTTCTTGATCAGAGGTGTTGTAAATTATTTGCAGTACAGTTGCAACATCTATGTGACCTGCTAAAGGATAAATGAGAAAGCATGTCTGCATGCTGTAGGCTCATGGTAGGGCTAAGCGTGTGCATTTCTGCTTCCGGTGTGTGTTTGCAGATTATATTTGAAGCTCGACAGCATCACACAAGTAGGAAGATTTTCCAATTATTGAACATTCACATGTGTATGCCGCAATGAGCTCACTACTAAGACGTCTCACGAGGATCCACAGTTACCAGGAGATGGATGTATCTTGGCACACTAAGCAGTCTCATCTACGACTGGCCTATTTCTTCACATGGCGCTTCAGCCAATCGAAGACGAGCACAGACGCTACAATGGAGGGCAACATGCTGCACCATTATTTCTGTCTGTGAGGTGCTCTTCTGTGTCAAGCGCTTCATGAGGCAATTCGGTGATATGCTGTACAAATAAACAGTTATTGACTAACAATGAATATAAAATACATACAGTGAACAAAAAGTGATTACAGCACCTCACAACAGCAGTGCTGTAGTTTCATCTGAGGAAACATCTCCACAAACTTTTACTAGTTTTCGGATAAGCGAACCAAAAACGTGTTACTTGCAAGCCTGCAGAAAGAAAAGACTCAATGAAGCTGCAAGAAAACAGCTTTAGGAGATTATATTCCTTGCAATAATAATGGAATCCATTAGTTTGGTCAAAGATCCATTTCATAAGAACAGTGGATGCAGTGATAGAAATAAAACACAAACAAATAGTTACAATATGAAAGGTCTCAAGAAGCTGAATCCCAACATTTTGTGCAAGTTAATGAGGTTCCTCTTTTCTTTTCTTTTTTTAAAAGTATTTTTTGACTCGTGGGACACAGCTATATGTTGGCTATGCCTATGTGTATAGATGAATAACATTCCTCTTGATGAATTGAATTGTTCGGTTCTCTTCGTGATCTTTGGAAGACTTTCCAATAGTCTTTTATTAGCATGTCTTTTGCTCCATGACCGGTGGAGGTGCAGTTTATCGAAGGTTCTTATTTTGTTGTGCATCCCCTTAAATTATTACAAACACACTCGGTTTCTTTATTGCATAGATAAGTTTATATTAACGTCAGTCATTGTTTGGCCAATTTATGCATCAGTCAATCTGAACAAGCTGACCATTCTCTAAGTGCTCCAAAAACGTACTGACCAATCCCACTTAGCAACTGTTGCCATTTGTTGTTTTCTCAGTCAAGCTTTTGCACTTATAATGAAAGTCTCCAGTGGATCTGAGAGACTGGATCTTTTAAATGCACTTTTGCGAATATTATGTTAAACCATTGCTGCCAGCTTACTTAAAATAGTGGCACAAAGTACATAGAGTTACAAGCTTTATTTTTGGGATCATTTACACCAAATATGTATTGATCGATCTTTTAAAAAATTACTTGTTTATTTTCCGTGGTCAGCATTCTCATTAGTCGTCACCTTTTTTTTTTACTAATTAATCATATTCATGCATTACAATGTAAAAAACGCACTGGGTATGTATATCCTCAATTCTTTTCTATGGTATATTCTCTAAGGTTTGTCCGAGTTGGCAACAGTGACCAAGGGGAGTGGAGCTCAATTCACAAATCACTTCCTTCAGATTCTATTTGGCCAAGACTTTCCTAATCATCTTTTTCCCCCTGCGTCCTCAATGCACTTTTTGATGGGTGCTCTTCAGGAAATGTCCTCACCTGAATGGCAACTCTCCTCTCCATGCACAATCAACACAGGGAAGAAAAAGGCATCCTGATATGTAGGAGGTCTGTCTCCTTCCCTTGCTTCCTCTTCTTCTGCATTCTCCTGTTGGTCTCTTTCTTCCCCATCTCTCTCACTGCCGCCTTCTCTTTCCACCACATTTGGCACCTCCTCATCCTCGTCTCCCCCTAGCACTCTTCTGCTCTCTTCATCTTGTCTAGCTCCCAAACCTAAGAAACCACCTCCCCCACTTGCCTCTTCTCCTCTCGTCGCAAGTCCTCCGCCGACACTTCGGGAGTGGAAGAGGGACGACGGCCGAGGAGCCTGGAGCCTCCCCAATGAGAAGCCGCTCCTGCTCAGAACCAGCCTTCCCGGGCCTCCAGGACCGCCTGCTGATCCACTTGCTCTCATCCCAGCCATGGTTCCACTCAGCAGGGCTGCAGTTGGGCCTCTGAGCCGGGACGGCAAGGAAGCACTGCTTGTGGTGCGCCGGCATCGAGGACAGTTCTGGAGCAAGTACGCCGAAGCGAAGGCCACTGGAAGAGTTGGGCCACTCGCTGTTGAGTTAGTCCCCTGCCCGGCTGGAGGAGTGTTGGCACCTTGGTTACCCGCTGAACCGGGATCCATCAACAGGGCCTCAGAGTAGCTAGGCACCATTTGCTGGTTGCACCGAATGTGCCACTCTAGCTCCGTCATGTCTACTGTATTAACACGTGAAATAGCACGATAGCTTGATCCGGTCCCAGATCCAGGTCCGTTTCCATTCTCGTTGCCCGTACCATTCTCAGTTACATCACCCCTGCTGTTATCGTCAGCATCACCGAACAGTTTCTCTACGTGGTAGTGCACATAAGCAGTGCGATACTCCGCAACAACCCTAAGGGGCCAGGACAAGAGCAAAGCCGAGGCCAGCCAGAAAACTTTACGCCTGGCGTACCAGGGCTGTCTGGCCGGGTCTGGGAAAGCAAGGATGTGCTCGCGGAAGTCCACGTTTTTTAGATGCATTCCCTCCCGTGCCTCCATGTAGTCATCAAGCCCCTCGTTTTCACCGAAAAAACGTGCACGCTGGGTGAGGTAGGCAGCCTCCGCTCGGGCACTAGCGAAACTAAAGCATTTGGTGAAGCGCAGCCGTACCGCTGGGTAATCCATCAGGCCTCTGAGCTCCTTCGAAACGTCTTTGACGCCATACCTCGCATAGTCAAACTCTGAGCTCGCGGCATGCGTGTTGACACGCTCGTGATACACTTGCGTAGTGGTGTAGGCGTCCCCGTTGCGGTAGCGCGTTACCTGTCTTGTCCGTCGAACGTAATGGTAACTGATGGCCTTCCACCAGATGCACGGCGTTGCTTGCTGCAGCCTTTGCACGCGCTCATAAACCTCCGCAACCTCTGCTTGAGCCAACATGGCCGTCTTGGAGTAGCAGTGCCAGCATTCCACCAGGTAGACCACGTACAGCATTGCCAGGAAAGCGAGAGGGATATAAATGTAGCCGCTGGAACAGGGACTATCCAGATCCACTTCTAGGGGGATGTAGACGTCGACGCTCGCTGAGGTCGTAGAGGGGTCTCGAGGCTCCACAACCGCAGCCTCAGGCTCTGTCGGAGCTAGCACGGGAACTTTGCACAGCTTGCACCAGGCCAGTGTGCCAAAACAGCCGAACATGAGCAGAGTGAGGAGAAGACACTTCCAGTGAGACTCGCGACACAGAGACGCAGCCAAGGACTGCTTCACCGGACGCTGCTGCAGAGAGGGGAGGGCAGAGAGAATATGTCAGTGAGCATATGGACAATATGTTATAATAATTAAGACATTATTGCCTGGAGAAACATAGATATCAAATTATATTAGCAAATTACCTGTATGGTTAAACTACAAAATAGTCTTGGCCTGGCCTGAAATAAATTGCATGCACATTAGATTGCAAAATACTTTTCGCCAACCGTGAGATTCCAGGCAAGCACTTTTTAGTGGAATTGTCAGAAAAGGTATGTTAATACTTGTTGAGAAGCTCTTTGAAAAGCTGTCTGCTGGTTTATTTTAGAACATAATTAACATTTGCATAATGTTATCCATTAGGCTAAAAACAAATGATCAACTGTGTTCTGAATATTTAAGCATTTTCGATCTATAAACACTAAACTGCAGTGTTGGTTGCAATTCATTCGTTCCTTTGTGCATTCAATAAGGCCTGACATGACAAAGAGAATCCTTTATCCATTAATGCTTTGAATGCTTCTCACTGTGTACATTTAAAATGTGAATTTGCACTCGCTCAAACACTCTATACAACAATCTCTTTTCCATATCCCCTTTTCTTTCACTCTTTTTCTATTAACCAAACCACAAATTCAGAAGTTAACATTGGAGTGGAAGTAGAAAGAGGATTGTGGCCTTTGAACGACTGCTGTAGCTACTTGAATCTTAAGATTCTGTATTTGTGGTTTGGTTAATTGAAAAACAACTGAAAGAAAGTGAGCTATGCAAGAGAGAGGGGAACATAATACAGAGAAAGACATCGGCTACAGAAGGAATATGATACATCTTTACAGTAAGAGAGATAAGTATGTTGGCAGGAGGAGCGTTATGTCAAAGCCAGATACTCTCTCATTTGGCTTCAGTCTTTCATCATCCTTTTGCAGACTTATCCACATTAATGCCATACTAAACTGTACAGAAATAGCATGCTATCTGTTGTAGCCTATTATTGCTGCCAACCAAATTAATTTAAAGCTGCATTTCTGATATGACTCACAGCTTTCTTCCCTTCAAGCTGTCTCCATTTCTATTGATCTTCATGTAACAAGAGACAGGAGGTTAACTCAGCACCAATGACTGAATAGAGAAGAGAGAGAGAGAGAGAGAGAGAAATGCTGTAGTTTGTTAATATGGAGGGCCTGGAGGTCAGTGCTGACTCTGGTCTTGAGCATTGTCACAGATTTGTCGACCTAACCGAAGTCATTATCTGCCTTGAAATAACACAGACCTCCTTTGATCAGATACTGTACCAGTGAGAGGGCATCTATCAGACGGAAGAGAGCTAAGTACAATGGCAGACAAAATGAGAAAGAGACGTTGCCAAGAAGGCTGGTAGTAAAACAACAGCCCCAAGGGGAAAGCTCTGCCAAGACCTGAGGGTAAAGACCTGCATATCACCCTGTGTGGGGAATATATATCCCTTTATGATACACGTTGCATTATTAAAAATGTGTAACACACTTTCTTTAGTAACATTCTGATTAAATCAAGAAATGACCGATTTAATGGATCTGTGGAGATAACATACTACATGATTTTACACCTCCAAACAAGGATTCACACCAACATTGCCCTTGTAATATAATGTTTATAAATATCTAATATGCTACCAACGTGGTTTTCTTTAACGTACGTTATATTGCCATGCACACTCTTCTTTGTATATCATTCGGTACCACTATATTAGCATACTGATACTAACAATGTACGCCTAACAGTACGCTTTGTGAATTAAATGTGCCAATACAACGTCTTTCTTCTAAAAGAGAATAATAGATAGCCAGGACAAGAAAATCTGGGGAACCAACAAACCGCAGCGCAGAGATAGACATATGGTTAATATATTACAGAATGTTTGCTTTGGAGAAACAGCCTATTTTTATTAAACTGGTCTCAATATTTACCACTAAAACAATTACGAGACTAAAATACTGGTAAGAGTGTAGCTTGATAATGCCATATGGCAAGCTGTTTAAATGGCTTGTTATATTATTTCTAATCAAAAGCAAGTACGTATGTTACTATACCTAAACCAGGGGTGGCCAATCCTGTTACTACCTGCAGAGTTCAGTTCCAACCCTGGTCAAACATTACACCTGTCTGTAATTATCAAGTGCTCTTTCACACCCTAATTAGTTGGTTCAGGTATGTTTGAGCTCAACTTTGCAGGGAGGCAAGTCTCCAGGAAACTATATAATAATGACCTGTATCTTTTTCAGTTTTAGTAACTCATCATTATATATTTTCTCTCTCTCACATCCTTTTTGCTGAGTTTGAGGCGTTCCTAGGTCAACATATGTTGTTGAACCTGGAACATTTTAAAACCAAAAATGTAGTCTTAACCAAATCTCTACACCGAAACCTAACCATGAGTAATCCATAAAATAAGAGGAACTGATTGGTGCTTGTACATCAGTGTCATTCATATAACACTGATTGTAAGCAGTGGTGGACAGTAACAAAGTACATTTTTCAAGTACCTGTACTTTACCGGAGTAGTTTTATTTTTTAGCAACTTTTACTTCACTAGATTCCTAAGCAAAGGATCGTACTTCTTACTTCAATACATTTCATAAAACATATCGTTACTTATATATCACGTGCTCCGAGCGAGACGCAGACGAGCGATTCATTAACAAAC
>JAUMHQ010000059.1:2800496-2832715 GCA_032361165.1 Enteromius paludinosus
AGTCGTCTTTTGCAAACACTTGATTTCTATAAGAAGTAGGAAACGATGGTGTTTGAGACTCACAGTATGTTATGTCCCTGTACTGAACTGTTATTATTCAACCATTCAACCACCAGGTCAATTCAGTTTTCCATTCTATGGCACCTTTAAAGGAATAGTTTAACCACAAATGAAAATTGGCTGAAATTTTAACCATCAGTTGGCATTCTAAGATGTAAATGAGTTGAATTGATCATTGGAACAGATTTGGAGAAATTTAGCATTACATAACCCTCTCATCAGTGCACCCTCTGCAGTGAATGGGTGTCGTCAGAATGAGAATTCAAACACCTTAGAAAAACATCACAAAAATGTGTTACAATGAAGAAAGTAAATGTTAACCAATTTTCATTTTTGGGATGAACTATTTATACATTTTTTATTTTATGTGACACATTGGCATAATTTAACTTTTTTTATTTTTTAATGTAAAAATAAATAAATATGTACGATATCATAATTTGCCATAATTTTTAGTTTGTGTGTTTTTATTATTACAGAAGAACTGTTATTGTGCATTGTTTGTTAGAGCAACACTGCCATCTGCTGGTTAGTAACTAGTCAAGAATAAGAGTTAAACGAGGGAAACCCTGCTAGTCAACTTACCAGGAACAGGTGTCACTTTCTCACGTGCCACCCAAAGAAAGTCGCCCACATTCAGTTTCCTGACATCAAAGGTCACACCATTTCTCTGCAATTCCTTTACCAATTCTTGTTTGCGACCACTGTGTCCCCTGTCAAATTTAAAATACAACTGAATAATAAATCTGTTTTACAAAACACTATGCATTAGAAGAACTTGGAATTCAATTGTATTGTTATTGCTAAAAGTGAAATTGTACCATGCATTATGTGACACCTGGCCACAAAACCAGGCATAGGGGTCAATCTTTTGAACCTGACATTTATACATCCTCTGAGAGCTGAATAAGTAAGTTTTCCATTGATGTATGGTTTGTTAGGACAACATTTGGCAGAGATACAAAAAAAAAAGCCTTTAAAGTTGTTCAAATTAAGTTCTTCGCAATGCTTATTACCAACCAAAAAAATTAATTTACATAATATCTTCATAAAACATGATCTCTACTTAATATCTTAATTTTTGACATTTAAAAAAAATATATAAATTTGACTCATATAATGTACAAATACACCTGTGAGATTTAGTAGTCGCATCTAATATTTTTCCTCTTACCCTGTTGTTTCAATGAAGTCGACACACAACACAACGTCATAAGAGCCAGGTGGAAGATGCCAACCCATCGCTGTTCTCCCTGTCTCTAAGGTCTGGGATGTTTCTGTGGCATCTGATTCAGAGACGTGACCTCTGGCCTGGTTTGCAGAAAGAGCTGTGGCAGGCCTTTCTGAAGACTTGCTGGACCTATTGGTGAATGATACACTTAATATGCCCCTACGGCGCTGCTCAATTAACCTCCCAACATGCAAAACATTTCAGACACGTCACTGCACTTATGCAAAACCCAGCCAGCTTCTACTCACCAACTCTCTTTCTCTTCCTGCTCCTCCTCATCTTCCTCTAAAGTCAGGTCCACAATGCCTGGTCCATCCCGAGTGTCCTCTTCCTCACTCATTTGCTCCACTTGTTCTTTAGCCATCCCAGTCTCTTCTGAATCCAGCTTCTCGGCTAGAGCCAGACCCAGATCGGTCAATGAATACCTGAAATTAAACAAAGAAAGATGAAGACCAACCATACTCAAGCTAAAGCAGGAATCTGGGGCATTTCATTTCTCACCTTGCAGGATTGTGCGTCTTCACCAGAAGATCTTTCTGAACGAGTGTGCTAACTGATGCCCATGCAGTGTACTTGCTACCAAGATCAGGCTGTGTGTAGAGGAAAGCAGCATAGTTAGTTTATAGCGAGCAGTGCAGCAAGACTTGCGTGTGTTGTTTTTTGCCTTACCACCGTGAAGGACTTATCACACAAGGGTTGCGCCTCGGTTTGCAGTTCATTTCTAAACATAAAGCCTTTACTGCCAGGCATCTAGAAATAAACGATACACTTACATTTCACAGAGTGCATTCAAAAAAATTAATACATGAAGATGAAAATAAATGCTTGTTTTACCTGTGCGTGTCTATACAAAGTGAGCAGCACAGCATAACCTCCCGACCTCTTCTGTGGCACATATTCTCTCTTTTTCTTAGCTCCCTTCTCCTTTCTTACTTCTTTTTGTTTTTGCTTGTGTAAAACACCTCAAATAAGAAGTTGCAACTCATTTCTTTATTTAAATAGGTTTTATTAATATGCACCATACCGCATGTTCGCTAAAGTTTCCTGAATGTTCCTTCTGATTGGAGGAAGCCATGCTCCCATGGCAGGAAGTAGTAGCCAAGTGAATTGGAGCATCAGAACCTTTCAGGAATACAACAGTAGACTGTAAACATGACAGATTAAACACGCCTTTAGGAGAAAGAAAGAAGGGAGGAGTGTGGATACTCTAAACATTTCAGGGTAAACCAACGTCTGCACTTACACCGAAGTCCCTCACCGTTTTCCCGATAGTGCTTCAGCAGCCGCTCGTCCAAAATCTTGCAGATCCCATCGCCGAAATTCTGCAGGATCTTCGCCTCTTTCCCGTTTTTCAGCGGCAGAGGATATTTTTTCAAAGAGTTTATAGCCTGCGTAAACAACAGCATTGCATTAGTTGGGTTTAATCGGTTGCTATGGGTTTATTTACGTGTTTACATCCAATATTGTTAACTACCTTCTGATACACGTACTGCGTTTTCAAGCCTTTGTCTTTGGCGCTGTCCCGCAGCTCAGTTAACCACTGCAGGAATAGAGGGTTCGGGCATGAAGGTAAAGGGCGCTTCCGACCCAAACACACCTGATCCGTCGGCATATTAGCAGCAGCGAACGTGCAAGTTACATCCTAAAAAGTAAAAGACATTCATGTTGCTTATATATTTGTAATGCAACTGACTTAACCTCATTATAGAAGAATGTGCACACGCATACTATGCATGCAAGCACATTAAAAAACTTAATTAGTGTAGTTATTTTGCTTGCAGCCGATGTGCTAAATTCGGATTAAGTTACACACTATGCCAGACCCTAGAGTGATCGGTTTTAAAAAATGCACGTAAATTATGATTATTATATTAAATGCAGGGTTTTGGGGTGCTATGTTTACCTTTGGTTTAGCTGCAGCGCCCACCGTTTCCCCGCCTGTGTTTTCGAAAGTATAGTAATTGCGTCATTTCCGTCAAAGGATACAAGAGTAGCGCCGCTTAAAGGGTTGATAGTGCATTTATTTTAGTGAAACGTAACTTGTAACATTACATACTGCATGCACGGACTAAATCAACTCAATATCGTTGGATGATGCTTAGATTAATGCTTTGCAGTGATATAGTAGCCTAGTTTATTTTCCCAACTTGGATTTGATTAATAAACACACTTAATCACTCTTCAGCTATGTTTGTTTTAAACGAGAAATTCTTGTACAGTGTTACAGTTTGAAAGGGTGGTACATAATGCGTTGGTGCTGTTGAAAATAACGGTTCTAAAGGGATAGGCACCTTTGAGCCGTTAATGCCTGATGGCCCCACAATGAAACAACCACTGAATTCCACGAACAAGACCGAACAAGGATCTGGAATCTGTCGACATCCACCCACTGAATCCCTTTCTCTTCTGCTGTCTTTTTTGCATGCATGTCCTAAAATGCTTTTATTGGTCTAATCTGCCTTTGCATGCATGCATGCAATCATGCATAAAATGTACATTAACACATCAATAATTAAGTTCTAAGTAAGTAGCTGGGTTTCTGATAGCACGTTCCTGAAATAATACAAAAGAATGAATCACACTTAGTTTTAAACCATCAACAAAAACATATTTATTGTGGAGATGTGTTGTAATAGATTGCAACAGAGCCTACTTAATTTAACAGCGACAAGAAATTCAAATGTTATTACATATACGAAGCTTCTGAATATAAAAAGTACAAAATAACAATAATAATAATGCAACCCAAAAAACACAGTGTTACAAATATCAAAGGTGGTTACACGTGAAAGAGAATGTATAAAATCTAGCAAAAAACATACCCAAGAAAATATAAAAAGTATGCACCAGGATAAATATAAATCTTTTTATGATAAATTTATGCAAGTATAAATTACATACAGTAGTAAATCAACAACACGAAATTAATTTCCTTTCAAAATCCCTTTTTTTAGACATTCAGGGAATGCTGATATGTAACTATCAGCCGCCGTAGAGTTCATTTTAGTGTTGAAACATTGCTACATAAAATCACTGTCCCACACAGTAAAAATTGAACTATTTAGTGTCACATCGATCTGTGTATTTCTCCTGAGTTGCGTTTCATCTCATCTATTTTAATAATAATAATAATATTATTATGTAAACTGAAGTAGTGCATACTTATGCTGTAGACGTTATCATCTGTTGTTGTGTGTTTCACAGGGAAAAAAAACTACAGCCTAAACCTGCAGCAAACGTGTAAACCGGATCTCAGCGTACTGCCATTAAAACAGCATTTTGCATGACTTCACTTTCCCTTTTTAAATTACATCTTTCCTCACATGTGTATTCTGAAGGAAACAATGCATCATCACAATGCACGTTAATCACATCCCCTGTATATATAAAAATATATTTTTTTTAGGAAACATCCCTTTCTCTACCTCCCTCCTGACCCTACAGTGTCATCGCTATTATGAGAGAGAGGGGAACCAGGTTGGGAGGTGTCATCTCTGGTCATCATCGGTGACCCTCTCCGTGCCCCCTTGGCCCGCAGGAGGGCACTGTTCGGATGTTCAGTGTGGAGGTGGCGCAGCAATGCATCCTGGGTGGAAGCTGTGTGGCCGCACTCTTCACAGACGTACAGCTTGCTGCGGCGCTCCTTGTAAGCGTACTGCTGCATGACGCCATGAATCTTCTTCATATGGGACTCCAGAGAGCAGCGCTGAGTGAAGGCCTTCTCACAGAGACTGCACTTGTACGGACGAACACCTACAGGAGGAACAGAAGGATATTCTTGTTTTTGCATGTTGGCTTAACACACTTCTTCCTTCTAATAACAAAGTAGTATTCAATAATTTTTTTTTATTTATATGCTGATTTGTTGCTCAGCAATCTTAAAGGGTGCGTCACAATGCCATAGAAGAAACTAAATGGTTCCATAAAGAACTTTCCATTTCACAACAGGTTCTTTGTGTCTTGGTAAAAAAAACAAAAAGATTCTTTAGAAGAACCTTCAACTGAATGGTTCTTTGCGGAACCAAAAATGGTTCTTGTGAAGAACATTTTAAGCACCTTTATTTTTAAAAGTGAAATTATCAATTCATTAAATTGATCAATTTAACAGTAAAGACATGTATATTGTTACAGAAAATATATTTTTGAATTTTCCATTCATTTAAGAACCCTGAAAAATGTATCATGATGAGCAAAAACTAATCATTTATAATAATTAGTACACCAAATCAGCCTATTACAATGATTCCTGAAGGATCATGTGACACTGAAGAGTAATGGCTACTGAAAATTAAGCTTCGCATCATAGGAATAAATTCCATTTTTAAATATATTCAAACAGAAAACAGTTATTTTAAATGTTAATAATATTTCACAAAATTATTACTGTATTTCTAATGAAATAAATGCAGCTTTGATCAGCTTTTTTCAAAAACCGTTTACAAATCTTAATTTTTCCAAGCATTTTTTACTTTTATCGAGGTTTTAAAAAATGTTGTTTTTTTTTGACCTCATAACGTTTTCAATCTTCCACTGAAAATGCTTGAATCCAAAACAATCAGGACCCTAATTATTTGTGGCTGCTTCCGTTCCATCACAAACAGATGAAGCTCTTTACCCGTGTGCGTGCGGACGTGCCTCTTGAGATCGAAGGTGTCATTGAAGCCCTTCCCGCAAAAGTCGCACAGGTGTCTCTTCTGCTCGCTGTGACATTTCAGGTGTCTGTTTAGCATGCGCTGGAACTGGAAAACCTTTTGACACACCTGGCAAACATAAGTCCCACCGCTCGTCTGCACTGAAGGCGACTTAGGCGCAGGAGGGGAGCTAGGTGTCACTATAGAAGCAGGTGGACTTGCAGTTAGGCTAGGAACAATAGGTGGAACCTCTTTGGGAAGCTCACCTGTGGTAACCTGCAGCGAGATAACAAACAAAGACGAAAATTAGCGGCAGTGTAAACATTCAGACTTGTAAAGCGATACGAGCATAAACCACACAAGCAGTTCGCAAATCAATTATGTCCAACGGTGGCACAAGAGCTCTGAATATGAGCTTATTGCTGCCGTAACTAGACCTTAGATCAACACTGTAAAAGCAAACATGTTCCAGAAAGCCTCACCTTTATTTTAGTGCGCACATATGTATTGTTGTGTGTGCTTCGGATGTGCTCGGTCTCTGGACTCTGGCCCAGAGCAGTGCATGATGGGAGCTCAGCCGCAGGAACCACCGCACCGGGGTCATTAGTGTACATGTGGTTGTATTTGTACATGCTGTGGTCCTTGCGAGTGGACAGGCACAGGGCCACCTCTGCCGGACTGGCTTCGGTCTCCTCTCGGAGTGCAACGGGAGACATGGAGACTGTAGGAAAAGAAAGACACGTCAGCGTCAGATTTCCAAAGTACAAACTGAGGCAGTGCAGAAAGCATCATTCTTTGTCAATGCCACAATATTTGCTTTGCATATCTGGCAGAGAAGACAGATGATGACAGGCGCGAGATGTGCAAATCTTTCCAGCATAACATCTTGCCTTTCTGAACAAGTGTGGATTACATCCTACATAGCCGAAGATGAAGGATGTGATTGCTAGACAATCAGAAACTGGGTGTGTGTGTATGTGGCTCTCGAGGCTAAGGGGGACAGTTGTGCCTCTGGGCCAGGTGTGTGAGAATGCAAGTGTGAGTGGGTGGGTTGGCTGGTGCGCATGAGTGTGCGAGCGTATTGTGACGGGCTGAAGTCAAACCACTCCTGTTACTGCTTTACCAGTCAGACCAGCTGAGCTAGAGGCACAGGCTCCAGCTCCCTTTATACAAACCTCCATGCAACACAATACATCAGATGGATAATCTGCAAATGTTTGCCGGTAAACTATCATGTTCTTTCCTAAGAGGTTGTTCGATCATACCCTATACGCATCTATTTAAAAGATTATTAGGTCACAGGAGAGAGAGAGAGAAAAGCGACAACATTGGTTGCATGGAGATTGCAATGATCAAACTAATACTAGTGGCCTGAACAATGAATCTGTTGATTCTGGTGTGGCACAATCGACTGGGTTGCAAATTATAATGCAAATATCTGATGTGCAATGCCTAACGGTAACATGCAACAATCTATATTTTTACAGCAACCATATAATCTACTTGTAGAGTTGGTTGGTCTCATGAAGAAACCAAATGCCAGCTTAATTGTTTTACTGCTAAAAAAAACCTGAATGATTTCCAGGCTATATATTTATATATATATATATTTTTTTACTTTTTAACAGTAAAAACAGTAGATAGCAGTGATTGTTTCTTTTTGCCTTTGCCCTGATGTTTGCCAACCCCTCCCTTCACAGACAGTCACACAGTCACAAACAATAACATGAACGACAACCGAACGGATTTGATCTCGCATAGCACGAATAGATTAGATGCTATCCAAATTTGAAACACATTTTTGGTCAGGCTATTTTTGATAAGTGAAAAAGCATTTAATTAAATGCCTCAACTATACATATCTCAATATACAGGCTAATCTTATAAGGCAATATAATCCTATGTCATTCAAGCAAGTTTGTAGGCCTAATAAATGTAGATTTTATAATAATAGAAGTACTATATATATATATTTTTTTTTTTTTCTTCTTGTTATCAAAGCTTCAACCCAATTTCAACATTTCTTTGTGTCACGCGCAAGGCGAAGTAGAATAAAACGATTAAAAAGGAACGAATGGGTTAAAACAAGAGCCATAAAATGGGTAGGCGACGTCGATAAATACATAACAATGCCTGTGCTCCGGGTTGATATCGAAAAGTGAGGTGAAAGGTACACTTGCTGTGTGTGTGTTTGCTAAGGGTGTAGCGGGAAAAGGGAGACAGCGCGGCGAAGCCCGTTATTTCCTCCACGGCTGTAAACATTAACCCAAACCATATCACGGACGACAAACTAAAGCACCACGGTGCCTTAAAAACGGATGCTGCATTGATTAGAAAGAAGAAAGAAAGTAAAAAAAAAAAAAAAAGATAGAAAGAAAATTAAACTAGATTAGAGTTCCATGATAGGACTGATATCAGAATCGATTTAATTAACCATAATTAGGAGTAATTAAACAAGTCCGTGATCGCTATGGCAACGGATGGAACAGGTACAACAGCCTCCTGACATACCTGCATGAAACAATGCTACACAAGTCTCCGTTTCAAGTTGGTTTAGTTTATGAATGGGCTGTTATGCAAATGGCTTAAACTTTCGCAAAAACCTGACGAACACACAAAAACATCTGAGCGCATTCTTTTAAAATGTCGCATTTCTACTATAGCCTGCACACATCTCGTCTTTAAATTGTCACTACACACACACACACACACACACACACACACATATATATATATATATATATCTCAGATATATCTCATTACTCCTGTGATATGATGATCCGTGAAGAGATTGAAGAGGGGGCTCATAATGAACATTTGTACCTAGGCTATTCCGTTAGGTGACCCGTAGTGATAGCTTAATTGTTTACCTCCAAAAACAGGTAAAACGAGACGGCTATCAGTAATTTGGTTGTAATACAAATAGCCTATATAAATATCACCCTATAATATATATATATATATTACCCAAAAGTGCTTACAGTGACAAATCTAGGCATATACTATCAGTAGAAAATCTAGAGAGAGAGAGAGAGAGAAAAAAATAAATTTAATTTTTTAGATGACTGTAAAGGTTTTGTGTAGGCCACTGGCACCGTGTAGCAATGAGTTTCACATTATAAGGAAGACAGTTGGGTCTGAAGGTCAACTAAAGGGGCAATAACGGCCCTCTTACACGCAAACTCATTTTATAAGCGCATTTATAGTTAAATCAACCACACACACACCAAAACTTAAATTTATGTAGCATACATTTTAATAGCACCGGCTAGCCTACTTTAAAAGAAAACTACGCAATACGCACAAATTTAAAAAAAAAAATAAAAAATGCACAAATAAGCTGTTATTAAGATTTGTTACTTAAACTCCGCTTGTCGTCCTGGGAATAAACTGTTGTGTTAGTGAACGTGCCATGCCATGCATCCGTACCGTTATCCAGATTGTGAGCTAAAAGGTGTTTTTGTGTCGTCTCACCTGGAATATAAATGTCTCCGCGTTCATTATCTGGTAGATTGCTCCAATTTCTCTTCCCGGGCGAATTCCCCGTTTTCTTCACTAGGAAAGCTCGTGGCATGGTCTATTCCCGAGGTCCTTCTCCGCTATCTATTATTAAACGGCAGTCTTTTAAACACCGACCAAGCTACTTTTGGGAAAACTGCTCCACGATAAAAAAAATAAGTGTGAAGTCCTTTGTAGATGATGTCTCCAGTTTCCTCCGTTTGGAAAAGCAAAGCCGAGTTCCTCGCTCTATACGCACACCTATTGACTCAAACTTTTTGTACCTGTACAGGTTTCCGTGGAGTTTCCCACTGCATTCACCCGCTTCTGCTTACACCTTCCGCCGTCTTCCGCTACTCTCAGCTCACGAAGTCTTGCTCGGTGGTTCGCTCGGCCCGGCAGCTTAAGACACAGCTAGGTGTCTTTGTCAAGGTGGGAGGTGATGTTTGTGGCAGGTAAATAGTCCAAACTGCTCAACCGACGCACTACAAAACGAATTTCAGTGGCTCATTAGAGCGCAGGTACACTTTTCATGAGGAAACAGGTAACAACGCGCATGCGTCTGAATATAACGGTGACAACAAACCCGACCCAGTCCGGCCTCTGCGCCTTACCTGTCCAACCGGTTTTCTCTCTCTGTTTCCCCCCTCCCCTGAACAATTCCGCTTCAAGGTGGCAGCGAAGTGCATGTAGAGGTAATGTAGCAAGGCGAGGCAAGATGCGACTAAAAAGAAATCTTACACCAATTGTATACAGTTAAAGTTGCCTATTACGTCATGTAAAAACTGACTAGTTTCTGCTTTGGGGTTTTCTCTTAAGTGCATTTAAATATGCACGAATCAGCTCTCTTTTTTTTGTTTAGTGTAGACACTAACTCACATGTGTTTATTGTTCATTAGACCATGGGAAGATAATTTCCATGTAACTGACACATGCACACTCTCCATTCCTCTGAAAATATTGCATTGAAACCTGTGAGGCCTTAATCCCCCAGCGTTTCACACCTTATTTATGAGGCAGCTGATAATGACACTTAAAACTAACAAAAACGCCTCAAGTGCACACAAAACAGCAGCTCATCACGATGCTAATTAAACTATTAGGAAAATACTCAGTTTCGTGCAGGCCTGCAAGTTTCTGAAGAGCAGTTTCGCTTAAGCTGAAATGTGTAGCAGTTAACGTAATGTGTAATTTAGGATCATGCTTTGCTTAGGCCTGCAGAGTACTTAAATGAAGTCCTAAAATGCTTATTTTTTTCCCTTGTTAGCTGTAAATGACCTAGATAATGGGAGGTGAGGACCACAAAGGGAAAACAGGCTGAGGAAAAGAAAAAGCGAACAGACAGAAAGATACAGATAAGATAGCGCAAATGAGAAAGAGAAAGACTTTGAGTTAAAGAAGGAGTGTGTAGGTGTGCAGAATGACAGGTATGCTGTCCGGGCTGTTGGAGTGGTTGAGGCTGAACATTGGCTTAATGTTTTTTTTTTTTTAATCAGCCTCTCCATCCATCCCTCACTGAAACTGCCCTTTAATCCTTAATCTGAGAAATTATCACAATCTGAAACTTTTAGGGATCTATAGGTGGCAATACAGCCAATGTTTCCAGACTCTGCAGGCCATGCATTACACAAGCCGTTAGAAATCAGTTCAGCCCCAAGACAGAAGTCCTATACGCTCACTGTACGTTAAAAACATAGGTCTCAAAGAGGGAGACGTTGGCTGCCATGCAAGTATAGCTGGCAGGAGGGCAAGAGTCAGTACATTCAAGCTCAACCTGATAGACGGCCTACGACCATTTCTCCGACATCCCTTCCCCCATTTCTCTTTTTTTCTCGCCTTGCTCAGAGCCTGCTTTGCTTCATTCACGTCTAAGCCATAGGAATGACTGGTAGTGACTTTTACTAAAGCTACAGTTTGTTTTCCACAGCTGGGTGGAGTCGCGACCAGCATTGTCACTGTCACAGTATTCGTGTGACATGACTTTAGCGTGCGTCACACCTTTTGACCAGAATCCATTTGCGGTCTGAAAAGGTAGTTCGGAAAGAACTCTTCTCACAGATCCACATTCTGCAGTGTATTAGTGAGGAATGTTCGCTACCATTGAAATATGGTCATAGTCATCACACACACGCTTTCTCATTCTGCCTTTTTTGTTATGTCAGTTGTGCCTTCCTGCTTGGCTTGTTACACCTGTGATTTCGGCAGGAAGTTCACATGATGTTATTTTTCTTTTGAATCATCTGTGAAATTTATGCTATTGGTTCCCATCACTATCTTTTGTCCCCCCTTAATTATTAAGAGGCAGCATTTCATTAAAGTCATTTTCATCATGAAGATTATTATAGCTGAGCTGGTAGTCATCAAATCTAAATAGGAGCTGAAAGTAGTGACAACTAGGGAACGATTAAGAAAATGTAAAACTGGTATGGGCTCTGCTTGCATTTACTGTCTGTCCTCACATAGGAGTTTTTTTTTTCTGTGTGTTGTCTGTATATTCAGAGTTTTCAGAGCTTTTATTAAATGATAGCATATTTCACATTTAACAACATACACTACTGAGGCAGTAAAAATAAACACAGCTTATTTGACAATGACATTTACAGAGATATTCAAACTCTTAACCGAGCACAAAATATCAGTACAATAAACCAGAACAATAAAGAAATTCACCACATGGCATTTTTGCTACTACTGTTTAAATACCTTGGGCAAACTCAAGCTATGGTTAATTTCTGACCACAATTCTTATTTTACTCATTTTCCGTGTAGTTGACCTTAAATTCCCATTTCATATCTATTTGTTGAATACAAATGACATTTGTACAGATTCTACATAAGTTACTTATGCACTGATTTCACATGCATTCAAATCAGTTTTAGTCATGTTTTAGAAGTGATACTTTAAAACACGACTTACATTAAAACATAGCTTCTGCATGAGAACAGAAAAAACAAAAACGTCAGTCAAACCAAGCCCCAATGTACTGTGCTCACATCAAGGAATTTTCTGTATTGTTCTTTTCACAGATGTTTTACCTGTTATGTATCCTTTCGGTTTTTATAGTGAATATACATATTTACATATAGTAAATGTATGCAGTTGACTTAAATGGCTAAAACATTTGGGTGGACCCAATTTTGCTCTCGTTCAATATTTACATTTGGAAGTACATTTCTAAAGAGATGCATACCAAATTAGATGACCTTTTGTGGCAACATGCATATTGGGTTGTGTTGTCATAATAGAAACTGCCATATGCTTTTCAGACAATATCAGAATATAGATAGGCTATTGAGATGTTGCTGCTGTGACTATCATTGGTCTCCCTTATATGTTTCATATGGATGACAGGTAAGCATCTGTGAAGTTTGCTTTGTGTATTTTTATATGCCAATAAGGACCGTTTGGATAGATGGAATGCAACCACGTGTTTAGCCAAAAAAATCAGTATGTGTGCCACCTGGCGGCGCGCTGAGGAAACGCAGCCCCGCCGTCTCCAGTAAAGCCTTCGGGTATTTTCTCTCCGACAGTTACTTTTTGACGTGCTACAACACGAACGATGCACAGAGAGAAAATACCGTTAGGATTTGGTTTGGGAGTTACCAAGAGCGCTAAAACAACAATGTAAAGACAGTTAGTGTTGATTACACTGTCATTAACAGACACGAGGTGGTTGTAATGGTATTGTGTAAGTGCAAGCAGTATAACTTCAGTCTTACTCCACTGTTGGGAAAATAGGCCCAGTCTTGGTAAGGTATTTAAAAAAGAGAGAAAGGGTGAGATGTTATAAGTAAGAAATTACCTGCAGAAACTTGCCATCTGACACAGTTGCCATGTTTATTTCATGGTGTTCAAGTACACTCATCCTAACAGAAACTTTAAAGTGCAGTGTGTGAGGACTATAGGCAACATTTCAAAACAGGCCAAATGAACCGTATTGGCCCGCAACAGTGGATGAAGCAAATTTACAAGCAAAGCATCATTTTAGTCTTTCCATCCTGAATATAAGATCCATTGAAAAACTCCTGTTGAGGTAAATAAGCCTATTTGTTGGCATAAAACTACTTTTTTTTTACATGAAAAGTAATTTTTTTTCGAGGCCTTGTGTGCAGGACATGTCCCAAATTGCCTAATTTGTCTTTGCTTTGTAATTGTTTTCATGTTTGCTGAAGGTAATTACTGAAAGGTAGTTTAACCAGTAGTTTGCAGGCGTTGTACATATAATGTACGAGGACTGAAGACAGCACGATATTAGGAAAACAAAGGTAAAACCTGGACGTATGGTTATCCTAGTGATCTTATGCCATCAGTAAAAAATCAAGTGCCAACGCGGCAGCAGATAAATCACCAAACAACATTTTGAGCTGCGTTTGCTCATAAAACGTTTCCAGCTTCACTGTTCAGCCCAGAAGGACAGGCGTGATCACCAGCGGGGCATCATTTTTGCCTGTTTTGTTGGTGCAGGGACTGAAAAATGGATAAATGGTCTCTGAAAAGTTGTCCGTGAAGGTGTAGATGTGCATCTTCACGTCCACATTATAAAAGGACACTTGGCCTTTTTCGTAGTCCACAAACAGCCCTATCTTCTGGGGTCTCATGGTGAGGGGTAGGGTAGTGGAAGGCTCAGTCCTGAAGGCATAGTTGTTCTTGTCCCGCAAGCTAAGAAACCAGTATCCGTTGCTGGGGCTGACTGTGATCTTCCCCTTCCTGTTGCAGGAATGACTCGCCACTCCCAAATCCCAGTCAGTCTTCCCATCCACCTCCACCTCCCAATAGTGTCGGCCACTGGTGAATCCCTCGCAGCCCAGGACACAGACTACACGGTCGAAGCGCTCGCGGTGGTTGGGAACTTGTTGGTGCCTTTCACCACACCACACCTTCTTCTTGTCTTCTGATAGGATGAGGCGAGGATGAGCGGTGTTGGTGTCTAGGGTCACATCCACTGGTGTAAAAAGGTAAAATAATTATCTCTTTTTATATTTTAGATGTTTAAAACTATCTATCTATACACACACATGCACACTCTTTGAAGTCAGTACGATTTATTTTATTTAGCAAGGATGCATTAAACTGACAATTAAGATGTGTAACGTCACACAATATTTCTATTTGTTTTTTGTGCACCACATCAGCATATTTCCATGATTTCTGTAGGATCATGTGACACTGAAGACTGGAGTAATGACAATGAAATTGTAGTTTTACCACCACAGGAATAAATTAAATGTTCAAATTTGGTACTATATGTAAATTTTAAGTTATTATTAAGTTAAAATTGTAGTCATTTAAATTCATATGAATTAAAATGTTCCTATATGTGGCCCTGGACCACAAAACAGTCTTAAATCACTGGAGTATATTTGTAGCAATAGCCAAAAATACATTGTATGGGTAAAAATGACAAAATCAGTAGATTTTAGATAGTAAAGATCACTTCCATGAAGATATTTGGAGAAATTTTCCAATTTGTCTAGCAACATGCATTGTTAAGACCTTCATTTGAACAACTTTAAAGGCAATTTTCTCAGCATTTTTAAATTTATTTGCACCCTCAGATTCTAGATTTATTAAAATAAGTTGTAAAATACTGTCATATCCTAATAAAACATACATCAATGGAACATTTATTTATTCAGTTTTCAGATGAAATTGAAATAAATATTTTTTATACACATGAGACAAATGAACTAATCACTTATAAATAGCCCTATTTACTTATTTTAGACAGCATAGTGCACAGACGTATATGATTTGTCTGAATTAACATAATGGCATATAAAAGCGTGCACATAATAATTAGTTAAATAAAAATCAGAAATGATTAAGCAAATTAAGTAGAAATAGGGTGTCGTACTGCTTGACAAGTTCCCAAACGCTCAAAAACAACAGAACTGAAGTTCTTATGGCCTTCAAGGAATACAGATGCGATGTGCAAGAGTTAACAATCAATAAACTGTTATCTCCACAATTTAGGACTTTACACATAACAGGGCAAACCCGTTATCATGTCTTGAGGTAAAAAAAAAAAACACTTTACAGCACCTGCTTATATATACACTGCAATAAAAGCAATAAAATGTAATCTCTAACACATACCTGCATATTCCTGTATTCTCTTCATTTCTGGAAAACATTAAAATAAGATCATTGTTATTGAAAATCTAAAAGTTTCAAAATGCATTTTGCAATTCTAGATCTATAGTTACATAATGAATCATGGTAAGATGAACACTTGTCAGCAGAAGTCTTACTCACTTGGGTGCGACTTCACCGATGATTGGTTAGCGGACACAGAGTGGCCTAGAGCAGGAAGAAAACACACGAAGTAAGTTCTCCATCTGCCGCTAGATGGCGCTGCAGGGTAGTGTTTCACAGCTGTCACTTACAGACTGTATGGACTTTCTGAAGCTCCTCCTTAAACTGCTCCAGCAGCTGACAGACAGAGGTGTAAACCGCTTTAGTTCCAAGGTCACAGGTCAGTGAGACACCCGTCCAGTCTTTCATTGACACGGGAATGCTGACGTCAGAGTAGCCCTGTTGAGGAAGACCAGGAGCAATTCCTGAGCTTGATTTTTTGCCAACTCACGCTTATTGTCTCTTCCATAATTGCAGTTTGTCAGTTATTCATTGACTGCTCGCATTGTAAAATAGAATAACAGCATTTTTAACTCCTTTAGCAAACTTATAAAGAAAGGCGATTGGCAAATATATTCTAAATATTAAATATAGTAAACAGTATTAAATGTCTATTTATCATTTAATGAATTATAATAAAAAATAATCACATTTAATTTTTTGACTTTATATAAGTGTTATTTGCCAGGTTGAAAAGTAATTCATTTATTGACTCTGCTGTTCGAAGCTTTTGGGTCAGTAAGAGTGTTTTACTTTTAATTTTTGAAAGGAAAAATGAAATATGATGTGTTGCTGTGTTAGGGTTAGGTGATTTCTTATTGTCTCACGTCAAACAAACCCACTTCTGTCTCTATTACACTTAAAATGAAGTAAATAGTAGAAGAGACCTAACAGATGAGCTATGCAGTCTATTACTCAAATGAAATCTGATGCGTTTTGACAAAAAACAACATTACAGACCTTCAGTCCGGTGATGTAGTTTTCAGTCTGAGCCAGGGTAGCCAGTGACGTGCTTCTCCTCTTCAGCTCTGTGATCTCCTGCTCCAGCTCTCTGATCATGAGCTCAGCCTGGTTCTCTGCTGAGCGACGGTTTATCTCCGTCACCTCCAGTAGCCCGGCCTGACTGCGCTCCAGAGAGCTCATCACTGCCCCGAACAGCTGCATGCTGCGCTGAACCACATGCTCTGACAACATCTGGAGCACAGGGGAAGCAGAAGCAGGGATGAAGGGAGGTTTTCATTATAGATCTAGATTAAAGGGATCATATGATGTTGCCAAAAAGAACATTATTTGGTGTAATGCAATGTTTTAATGCAGTTTAAGGTGCAAAAAAATCATTTCCCAGATACTGTGTATTTTTGTTTCTCCTCTAAGCCCCGCCTCCTGAAATGTATCGATTTGTACAAAGCTCAACGTTCTAAAAAAGCCAGGTGTGCTCTGATTGGCCAGCTATCCAGTGCACTGTGATTGGCTGAATACCTCAAGCGTTTGGCGGAAATGTTAGGCCTCTTACCATAACATGATGCTGCGTCCCGGCGCCATGACACCAAAACAATAAAACACATTACAAACGAGGCATTTGTTGCATCCAGTGGAGACATAATTACTGATTATCATGACTTAGTACTGTCTTTTTATGCATTGCGTTACATCGCACCTCGTAAACATAACTACATGCCTGCATTCGTGATCGGAGAAACAACAAACACTACCCTTCACTGCTCAAAACTTGCGTTTGAAAGTTAGTAGGGTTTTTTTTAATAAGAAAACGTATCATAAATGTAACGTTAAGGTTGCGAGTCAGAAGTCCTTGCAGAGGTAGAAAATATATAAAATAAAGATTTTATATATTTTGAGACTTGAGCAAGAGCTTGTAACACAGAGTTCCAGTGCTCGTTATCACTTTATGTTAACGTATTTGTTCACGTTTTTTAAGACTTGATGAAGAAAACAAGTAAAGCTGCTGCGTTACTCACTTTGATGTCAACTAGTGATCGTTTGATCTCGTCCACTTTCTGCATCCTCCCTTTGGTCATCTCCTGTATCTCGGTCTCCGTGATACCAATCTTCATCTGTGTGAAAGGAAACAGGAAATGATGTAGCGAGAAGTGCCCCAGATTTTAACATTTTGCTTCAAACAAGTGCTTAAATGTCAATGCTCCACATATTCTAACCAGACAATTTAACATCCCATCAAGTAATTAATTTTCAAGTGACAGCGTCTTGATTTTGAATAATCGTGGAGGCCAAAGATCAGTAATATTCAATAGACCCAGAAAGTATGTGGACACTTCAGCCACACTTCCAACTGTACACATTCAGAAAAAAGCTAGAATTGTAGCTATAGCTTGCAGCAGACGCAGTAACCTCAAAGGGATACGTTTGTATATAAAGGGTAAATGGTAGTCCTCTATGGGCAAATATCTCGACCTTAAGGGTATTACTACTTTATGGTATTGATATGCACCCTTCAGGGGTGAAGAATTTACAGAGGTGTTCTGTGGAGGGGATTGATCCTGTGACAATTTTTTGTGACTGTGTATGAACACCATTGAATTCGCTAACAAAATCAAACCAAGTTGTATTTTTTAAATTACCAGTTTTAAATATTGATAGCACAAGCACACCTTTCATATTAAAAAAAGAAATTTTACATTAATTTATTCATTAGTATTCATTCATTTATTCATTTCATAGTATTCATTCATTTGTTTCTTTACAAACCAATCACAAAACAATACATTTATTTATTATCTATTTATATATTTGTTTTATTTGGTTATTTACTAATTTATTTTAGCTTGTTTTATATGATGTTATTTTATTTGATCAAATTACACACTTTTCAAACAAAGAATTTATGCTGTTTAAAAAAAGTTTTTTAATTTAATTTAATTTAATAAACTTTTTTTAAACAGCATACATTTCATTTTGTTTATTTTTCTATTTTATTTTATTTTTTATTTTATTTTATTTTATTTTTTAAAATTTATTAAAATTTATTTTATATATATTTTTTATTTTTTTATTTATTTAAATTTTTTATTTATTTATTTAAATTTATTTTATTTTAATTTTATTTAATTTTATTTTTATTTTTATTTTTTTATTTTTTATTTTTTATTTTTTTTATTTTTTTAAATTTATTTAAATTTTATTTTATTTTATTTTATTTTATTTTATTTTATTTATTTTCAGTAACCAGTTGTTGATCATTAACAGTATACTAAGTAACACCGGTTGGTTAAAAGTCACTGCTAAAATTTAGACGAGTGGATGGATTGCATCTTTTCTTTTCTTTATACAATAAAGTGACTTGGTTTATATGTGAAGTCTTTTACAGATATTCTGTTAGTACCTGTGGTCACATCATTACTCATTATTTCATCCTACCTTATGACTCTGCCACTCTTTCTCGGCACATGTGACGTCATGTGACTGGTGTTCTGTTTGTCCACACTCAGCACAAATACACTCCAGATCAGTTCGACAGAACAGCTCCAGGTTACGGTGATGTTTTGGACAAAGGGGCACTTTGATGGCATCTGCGGCTCCACTCAGGGTATACCTTCGCAGGGACACCTGTCTGGAAAGACCAGGTGGCTGGGTGTCACTAGTACTCTCAGTGTTTGGCGTGACAGACCCCATTTCATTGTGAGAGGCCTGAGAATTGCTGTGTGCTCTGTGCCGTGTGAGTCGTCGCTTCATTTCCTCAAGAAGATAACCTGGAAGTTGGCCCGGCCTTACTGTCCCATCCACTGATTCTTGTTTGTTTACTCCTTCCTCAGCATCTCTACCTGCCCCATCCCCTCCAGAGGCCCCCGGGTTTTCCTTCATGCGCTTGAACTGTTCGGTGATCTCACGGAGAGTTCGATTAATGTGGAGATCGGGCTTTCTCTTGAAGGTCTGCTTGCAGAGAGGGCACTGGCAGTGCTTCACCGAGTCCCAGTAGTGACCGATGCAGGTCATGCAGAAGCTGTGGCCGCATGGCGTCGACACTGGATTGTCAAACACGTCTAAGCAGATGGAGCACAGCAGCTGCTCTTCAGACAGAAAGCTTCGCGAGAGTGGCATGGCTGTCTAGAGAGACAGGGGAAAAAATACAGAGGAGACGAGGATTAGACATGACAATGGGGGAAAAATTGCAAAAATGAAAGGAAATGTAAAGGTTTGAATGAAACGAGACGGATAGGAAACCCGATACAGGGTCCAATGAAATAAATAGAACTATTACTAATCAACCTGACATACTAGTTTTCACAATTTTTTAAATAATATTTGCAATATTATTAGTGAGTTGCAGGTTATCTTTCTATTAATTCAGTAAATGAACAACCCTTTTTTAAATCTGGGTTTAATCATAAACAGGTATTTTAAAAATATAACATTTTGGATTCATGTTCATTTATATTAATACACATTAATTTGTAATATATTAAATTATGTTAATTTGTTATACGTTACCTTGAAATGCTAAAAATGTAGCCTATTAGTATATGTATAAATTAATTTTAACCAACTTAAATGCATTTATTGTTAGTTTTTGACACCAGGTCTTTAGTATCAAATGGAATTTACTTTTACAAAATTTCCTGCTCGTTATTTTATTACTGAGGTACTACTATAGTATTTTAAGTGTATTTTTTTTTATTTGAATTAAATTAAGTTTTTTTTTTTGTATTTTCCATTTTAGTTTTTACGTCAATGTACATAAGTAACTAAAAACAGTTAAGAATGTAATTGATGATATTAGTCAGGAAGAAGTCTGGCACACATCTTGGAGTACAGCAGTACTTGAAAAGTACTTTAGTATCTATAAAGGCAGCCTTCATGTTTTCAGATCTAGCCACCGATAGACAGACCTTCTACTCAAACTTTATAAACAGTAATTTAGGCCTGCCGCAATAATCAATATATTGACTTATTGTACAATAAATGTACAGTACATGACCTCAACCACTTTAGGAAATGCAATATGTTGCCCATTATATTTACATAAAAAACGTACTTGTTCCTATGTCTTTTGCAGCTTCTTGTATATAACGTGGTGTAGTCATGAGGTGCTGCTTAAAGTTTTTCAAAATCCTTCTACAAAAAAGTTTAATTTGCAGATATGGCCTTATTTAGGGATGTAGGTATCTAAATATTATATGCCACCCCTCAGAAGAAATCAAATGTGCTTAAACATTAGCCACATTTAAATCTAGACTCTAAACAAATCTGTTTAGCCGTGCATTTACTGAATGAGCACTGTGTTACAGTACGTCCCATCTAATTGCACATGTATAATCATTTTTATTTCAACTGTTTTAATTTACTTAAAATATTTTTTTTATCATTATCACATTTTTATGGGTTTTAAGTAAGTAAAACCCTTTTACTAGTGCTTTCCTATTTCATTTTGGAGGATACAGTCCTTTTTTTGTTCACACTTCTAGGGTTTTACACTCATGAGTTTAAATATTTCATCCAGCACAACAACAAACTGATCATGATCACAACACCTTGTGTCAATAAGAAAGCTGTGAGAATGTTCACAAGTACTAAAACAAATTACTACCACATTCTACATACTAAGTCAATATAACATATTCAAACACAGTATACAAGGTCAAATATAGTTGTTATACCAGCTGTTCAGTTGTTAATCTTCACAAACAAAAGAAACCTATAGTATTACTGGATCTGTTGTATGTTAGTAGCAATAGTCCAGGATGTAGGTTAGTTCCATTGAGATGATTAAAAATGTTTTGCACCTAAAAATTGTATTTTCACCTCTAATCAGCAGTTTGACACTGGAATGAGGCACTACTGGCTAAAGTGTGCACATGTTGTGCAAGAGCACTTGTCACATTTCAGATCTGTCTGCTTCAGTGGTATGTTCCTTCCTTCAGCCACTCTCAGGCTTGCGGAGCAGCTGGGTGGGTTCTGTATCCAGACCTATTTCAAACGCAGAAAACGAGTGAACAAATGCAGCCATTCAATTGTGCTATTACGTCGGTGACATTTAAAGCTCCAGAATGCCACTGAATAAAGAAAACCAAGTTGCATCTGCTAATAATTTAACCACTTTCTCAAAACAAACTTGTTTTTTCCCCCGGTGACATTTACCAATATACGTCAGTTCACAGTGTGCTTCACCATTTATCTCTGAATCAAGTTTGACAAGTGGTAAGATGTTTTTTTCCCTTTAACAGCAAAAAAGGTTTGCTTGAGAAGCGTGCTTCTTTCTTTCAAAGTAAATACAACTTGGTTTCATTCGTCACCCGATCAATGCCATTTATTCGTTTTTAAGTGTGGCTTAATTGTTAATTTTTTTTTCGGTCAAAATACTTTTAAAACTATGATTTAGTGTGAATGATAACTTTAACAACTTTTTGACTTAACGCCAAATCTATATTAACAGTCCTAAAATTGTATTTGCATTAAATCTCAGAGTAAATTACCTCTGTAAGGCTTTTTTTTGTCTTTATCCGGTGGTCTCTCACTCTGTCCACGTGTTGTATCCAGCTGTACAGATAACATATGATCGAAAATCTTACATGTGGTTTTCTTTTGGTCGACTGATCTACCCCTCCTACCTCTCTCTCTTTCCTTCTCTCTTTCTCTTTCCCAGATGAAGTGAGCCTATAAACCTGTCTGATGACATTCCAAACAAGATTACATGCTTGTTTCAGACACTTCGTTGTCAGGTTTTTGTCAAATGAATCATGCCGAAACGTAAGTAGTTTACATTTTGTTGTAACTAATACTGACAATGATCGTGACAAGATAGAATCTGCAAATATTTCATTTTATTCTACTTGGTTCAAAATTAAGAAAAAAGGTTATGCGGTGCAAATTATATGAGATGTTAATAGGGGGTCATTCGTGTTATACAGTGACTTTTCTGTCACTAAAAGAGTATGATGGGATGTGTAGGAGTGTGGAATTCGGCTAGGGGGATGCTACCGAATGATAGATGCATGGAATGGGAAAAAAGGGGTGGGGTGATTATGACTAGTTTTGGTAGGTTAAGTGTTAGGTGTGGGGGAGGGGTTAGATTAGGGGTGGGGTTAGGATTACTATTGATTTCAACGAGGGGTGTAATAATTTGGCAGGGAGTCGAAATTCGGCACAACACCGGCTTTAGCAAGCGCTTGAAGGAGGGCGGGGATGGTCCATTTCTCGGCTACAGGAACAGAGGAACGGGATGAAGTAAATGATGAAGCAGGAGAGGCTTGTTTGGCGGCTGGCGCGGGTGAAGGAACGGTGTCCTCTGGCTCGGAGTTGCGAGAGGAATTTTCAGAGTCGGACATTGTTTTTGAGGGTTCTTCATGCAAAGAACGAGATACCAGAGAAGGGGAGATCACTCTACTTAAAGGAAAACCTCTTAGCTCTGATAGGGTAATCAGTAGGAGTGTGAACCTACACTGGTCTCACGGTTCGGTTCGATTACGTTTAGCATGTCATCGATTCGGTTCAATACAATATCGATGCACTGCATACTCTATTTTCAATGTGAATACACATGTATATAATTTTGTTTATAAACACAAACAGTCAGATATGAACTGAAACTAATTTTACATTCTCAATGAAAACACACTTCTTGAAAAAAAGGGAAAATGAAATTATAATTTATAAACCAAGATAGCATTTAGAGGAGCAATGGGAGACACTGTCGGATTGACATTGCTGTTTGACTTTCGGACAGCGGCTCGCTGTGGTGCTGCGATGGAAGGATGTTGATATTCGGCGTATTAAAAAGCCGGGAGAGCACGGCCACTTTAAGCGCGCGCTGCGATGCCAGATTCACTGTATGCGCGAAGCATTTAACGTGAGGGAATCTTCCGAATTGAACTGCAGCGATCATGTTCGACGCATTATCTGTCACAACCACTACATCTTTATCTGATACCTGCCATTCCTCGACAACCTGAGACAGTAGCTCTGTTCATAAAAGCCGAAATGTGCCCAGATGTCGGCTTTTAAAGCAGTTGGAGCATTTTTTAATTATTTTAATTTGTTCTCGTCTGCAGCGCGATGCATCGTAGAAACGCCTAGTAGACACCCCTAGTAATCAGATAAGAGGCAGATTGGGGAACGAGGTGTTAGCTGTGATTAATCATTCGTACGTGCTTGTTTATAAACATCATTAATAAAACTAGAAAAAAAAAAATATATATATATATATATATATTTTTTTTTTGCTTTTTACAAACCTTTTAATTGATATACTCAAACATATAAAAGTATGTTTATTTTTGTACACTTTTCTTTATTTTGTGTGCCACCCTGTTAGGATGCACTTCTTCGCCTTACAAAATAGAGATCCGTTTCAAAAAGTGATATTGTTTGTTTTTCAGCTAGAATTTACCTGTACAAATGAAAGTAAATGTCACCTCCCACTCGTTCCTGTTTTTAAGTTTTTTAAATGTTCTCCTGCTTGTTCCACTCTTAAAGTTCCACACGGTTAGATTACATATGATTTAATAGAAGTTATTGCTAAATGTCAGAAAAATTGGTGACACTTCAGTATATGCACTAATTCTTAACTTGACGCTTATGAGCATGCCTATTATTAACATATTGGCTGATAATTAGTATTTATAAAGCGCATGCACCACATGACCAAAATATACACCAATAATCCTAAATGCCTAAACTTCAATTTAACTATTAATAAAAAGCAATTATGAGTTTACTGAAGCAAAAGTCATAGTTAATAGTTTGTTAATAGCAAGAACTGGACATTAAAATAAAGTATGGCCAAAACATTACTTCAAGGTTTCGCATAATTAGTTTGAATATTTTTGTGCTTTACTTTTTTGCACTTTCTCTTTAGAAGTAAATGGTGGAATTGAATAAAATGAATATGAATACTGTAAAGCATGTTGTGAAGTGAGATGACAGTACAACATGCTTATTGGCAGCTGAAATAAAAGTATAAATAAATAAGTAACACCTATTTTACAGATATCTAGAGTGAATTTAAGGTCTTTTGCGGTCAGTTTGTGGGGTGAACCCATGTGCAAAACAAAGCCTCCTTATGGAAAAACCTGACGTAGTGTTAAATCTGTAAAAAAACTGATGTTTTTCTTAAGGCAGAACCAGATGGCATTGGTGACACAGATTGCAGAGAGACAGATAGAATCGCCTCATTTCAAGAATGGTATTTCAAAAGTCAAACACTTCCCTACATCTGCCAATAACATTAAGGAAAGAGAAAGAGAGAGAGATAAGATAGAACACAGAGTACGCACAAGAAGGGCATTTGTGTCACGTACTGTACATCACAGACACACTGTTACCAGTCTTTATCCTTTAAAACGTCATGCATTAAAGTGGTCTGTGCAGTCTGTGATTTCTATAAAACATGTTTTATTTGATTGCATTATATTTATTAATACAGTCCCCTAGTATCTAAGCTGGTAATCTAACACACATTAACCAAGTTACTCACCCAAAAATGTCTGAAATGCACAGACCTACCAAAGATAAATATAACAGTGATGGCATGACAAGAAACTCACCAGCTAGATACTAGGTTATCGACTCATAGTCATGCATATATTTTATATAGCACATATTGTATTCACTGTCCATAGTTTGAGATTGATACAGCAGCCTATATGACTGGTTTCACATTTACATGAGCCTTGGTGACATTTGAGCTCAGTGCTCCAGCATGGCAGCTCTCTGTCCCTTTCCGCTCACGCTCTTCGCTCTCTTCATTTGGTAGACCACCTTAGCCGCAGCATCTGAGAGACTCTGGAGGGAAATCATTTGGTTATTTCTTTTTTCTTTTCTAAATATTAATAGGTTTGTGTGTACATCCAAGTTTCAATTATATTTTAAACCCTGTATTTTCTGTATATATATATATGACAGAGATATTTAACTCACCGCAGTGGAAGGTGTTCGGGATGCTGCCACGGTGTCAGTTTCTGATTTGTTCTGTTTGGAGTAAAAGTGTGCCATGGTTTTAACACAAGGACTTTATCAATTAGTCACAGTGATTCATCTTTAAAGCTAATACGGCTTGGGGCACTTTTGAAGCATTTCAAAACACGTTGCATGTTAAGCACAATTACTGACACAGATCTACAAGCGTGTGAGACTGTGCCTATCCTGACTGTGGTATGCTGAATTAAATAAACGATGACAATGCTTGATAAATGCTCTGCCAAAGTGTATTTTTCATACATACATATTATGCATACAAAATATTCATGTAATAAAATGCCTGATATGTATTCACATTTAATTTTTTAATGAATTTAAAAGGGTCATATGATGTGATTTCAAATGTTCCTTTTTCAGTAAAAACAATATTTAGTAACAATAGTAATTTAAAATAAATAACACAAAATAGACTACTTCGAATAAATGCTGATACTTTTTGCTTTGTGTAAAAGAATCAGAAATATTGAGCAGCATAGCTATTTACAACACTGATAATAATAAGAAATGTTATAAGCAGCATATCAGAATGATTTTTAAAGGATCGTGTGACAGTGCAGAATGCTGGAAATTCATGAAATTCAAAAATAAAATGAAATTTAGTTTATTTATACTATCGAGGGTGTATTCAGACCTGGTTGACAGTGGTGAGGTCTTTACAGATCATGCTCATGGTGCTGATCCAGTTCCCATAGATACTCTCTTCTTTAGGGCTTGGCTTCTGTTGACTGTGAGATAAACATCAAGAGAGAGATATTTCAAGCATACACATATGATGTAGAAAAGAGCCGTCTGGAGAGGTTGGCCATACCTGATGTCTTTGAGAAGGTCCTGCTGAGCTCTGAGTTGTCTCTGTGCTTCCTGTACCCGGCCCTCCATAGTCAGCCTGGCACACAGCTGGGCACAGTGAACGCCCAACACAGACATATTTAAACTGCCTGCCCACACCCAACTATAAAACACAGAGATAGAAAAGAAGGCTGAGATAAATATAACTGTCTTTCTATTTCTACCACAATTACATTTTTGCAGATATTCTGCATGTGAATCATTTGACTATAAATCTTCATATTAGTATTATATATATATATAGCAGGTGAAATAACTATTGAACGCATTACTATTTTTCACAGAGATTATTTTTATCAAGGTGCTGCTGACCAAATTCTCTACAAATCAAAGTAATCCATCCATACCAAGAAAACAATAAGTTCAGAAATTAACTTTATTATTATCATAATATGTATGGAAAATACACTTTGGCACTCAACATTAGAAAGATCAGGCCCTTTCTTACAGAGCAGGCCACACAACTCCTGATCCAGGCCCTGGTCATCTCCAGGCTGGACTACTGCAGTGCTCTTCTAGCCGGTCTTCCCTCGTGCACAATCAAACCTCTACAAATGATTCAGAGCGCAGCAGCACGACTGGTCTTCAACGAGCCCAGAAGGGCCCATGTCCCTCTCCTCATATCCTTAACCTACTCTTTCTTTCCCTTTCTAGCCAGCACTTATTCGAAGAGTGCCTGTTTTACGGTATTATGAGCTCTTCCTAAGTTGTTTTTGCCTCTGTATGATTAATTGCTTGTTGTTTTCCCCACCTGTAAGTCGCTTTGGATAAAAGCGTCTGCTAAATTAATAAATGTAAATGTAAATGTAAATGTAAATGTATGCACAATAAAATGAAATGACACAGGGGGGAAAGTATTGAACACATGAAGAAAGGGAACCATGGAAAGCCAAATACAGCAGTAGGTAAAAAGCAACCCAGCACTTCTGTTAATTAATTTGAGCTGCTTCAGCTCTGAATCTGTCATTACAAACACTTTTGTACAAAGTATTAAATACAATTAAGTAGTGCAATAATTTCTCCCTGTGCCATTTAGTTATATTATACAGAACTTTTTTTGTTTTATTTATTTATTTGACATCTGGTGAAAATTTCATGTCAAATGCATGTTTAAACATATATTTCTAGTGAAAATGTTGACGCATTCAATACTTATTTTACCTGCTGTTTATAACTATATAGTCAGATGAGTCAGTCATAGATTTGGAGGGTGTTTTCTGTTATTGTGTAGTGTTTTTTGTGGTTTGCCTGCTGGTGGTGACGCGTTTCTGTTGAGTGATGACTCTCGTTACTCTCTGCAAATCTCGAGTCTTGAAACTCAGCTGCAGCTGAAAAGGGACCCGGTCCCGTTGTTGGAAACCTAAGAGCACACATTTAAAAAACATTCTACATTTTTGTTGCATTGTTTCAGCTCATTTGCTTTTGATTGCACTGTATATGCTTACTTTCAACTTTTTCTGGTCTGACTGCAAACTGGAAGGTGATCTCAACACTGTCTGTTACGTTGCCAATCTCTCGCACAAGCCTGTGATTATCTTCCTCATAGGGGAAGTAACTAAAAATAAAAATAAATAAATAGAGACAGTTGCTATGCATTCAGTGTATAATGCATACTTGTGTTTGCATGCATTTCTATGTGCCTGGGTGGGTGAAGAAAACTTACATGCCATCCGGTGCAAGCAGTGTTGCCATAACGCTAGTTGCTAGAACATTGTCAGCTATAGCGCTCTGAATCTCTGCGGCAACTGTACCAATATTAACAATATTTATCTGAAAAGCAGATGAAAAAATACACAGTTTTTAACATTTAAGATCTTGGCTTGTATAATCATTTTTTCTTTCAAAGAAAAAGGCTACCTTCAAAACTCTGGGGTTGGTATGAGGTTTTTGTCTCTTGTGCTTTAATATAATTTAATATAGAATAATTGAATATAACTGAGATCTATTTTTATGTGTTTAAAAAGTAATTCATTTCTTTGATGCGCAGCTGAATTCTGAGCATCATTACTCCTTCAGTGTCACATGATTCTTCAGAAATCATCTACAGTAATATGACGATTTGCTCAAGAAATATTTCTTAATATTATCAATGTTGATAAAAGTTGTGCTGTTTAATGATTTTGTGGAAACAGAATTCATTACAAATAAATGTATATGGCATTGTATTGAATGCATAAGGCATTATAAATTAAAAAAACTAAATATAATGTGTCATAATCATAATAATAATCATTATTACTTTGAAGAGTATAATTATTTATAACACAATGTATTAAATCTAATTCATTTATAATGTACTATATCATATCTTGAGTCTTGACATTGTTTATTTAGGATCTGCACAGTACCTTACAGTGTCTTGTGAGTGGTTAGTGTTATTTGAGTGTTTCCTGTGAGGCTTATTTTGGGGTTAATGTGAGCTAAGTCTGTATGTCTGTTTAAGTATTGCCTTATATCAGCCAGACACACTACTAATACTCTAATGAAGGCTAGTGACGTGTACTTGCAGAGTTACTTACAGTATCAACAGCTGTCTAAAGGGTACCGTCAAAATAATACAAAAATTAAATAAAATAAAAATGTTCAAAGTAAATGTTTCACAGTACACATTCATCTGATCTGATATGTGATCTTGTGGCTCTTAGTATAGTTATTTATTGTTATTATTAATACTTAAAGTTGTATATGTCAGCTTTAAGTCAATTAACATACAAGTAAAATGGCAAGATTTGAGACCTATAATGCAAAAATGTAATCCATTGTAACTTAAGTGAATGAATCATGAGCATTGTTTGATTATAAATGATCATACTCTTAAAAGCTATAACCATGAAAAAGTACATATTATAACAAATTAAACTGTTCTTATGAATATTCATGAGATCATACAACATATTATAAAAGTTAGTTAAAATGCATTATGCATTGACCTTATAATGCCTTAAGAATACCCTTATAATGTATTTTAAACACAGGGCTCATAGAAAGTGTTACCAAAATATTTTACGATTACGAATCTCTTTACAGTCACACAAAACTGCTGAATAGAACTATCAATGATAAAAAAAGACCCTTTCTGACTCCAAACGTTTGAACAGCAGTGCTTATTATTCACTTGTGGTGCACACTACAGAGATGGCTGACGCTGAAGTGATTGAAGTCTTGCAAACATATCCACCCATTTCCTATTATCATTATTTTTCACATTCAAATACAGCTGAAGGGGAAATACTGAACACAAAATAGTCCTCCGTTGTATGTGTGGGTGTCACTGGTGATGAGTATCAGTTTCTTTGAAATAGGCTTTAAGCTTAACATAAGTCTTAAACCCATTAAAAATCAGATTACGCATCTAGAGAGGGGTTTTACACGCAAAGGTTCAGGATGTACTTGAACTTTGCGATTTAACAAATGTAGTTGCTGTCAGCAGAAAGCAGGGTGAAGGGGTCACGCTGAAATTGTGATCATTTTCCGCATAGTTCACAATGACCTACAAATCACCGAAATTAGAGAAGCACAACACCCTCAGGAGAAAAGGATTGTTGCTGCAATCCTCGTGTTCCGTCTTGGTTACGTATCTAACCCTTGTTCCTTGAAGGAGGAAACTGAGATGTTACGTCATTGACTGACATCATGGGATCCCATGCATGCCAAGCCACTCCCCCACACATATGGGTATATAAGATGACGGCATGGTAACCACCATTAGGTTTCTGCTGAGGAGCCGATCGCAATGGACTCCCCTGCGCAGTCCTTTCCTTCCTTCAGGGAGGTTTACGTACAACGAGGGTTACATACGTAATCGAGACGTTCCCTTTCAGTCAGTCACTATGACATTACGTCATTGAGTGACATCATGGGGACCCTATGGAAAACGCCACAACCTGGTTGGAGGAGGCCTCCTATGTAGGAGGCCAAAATGCTGACGGGCTGCAGGGACAGCGTGTCCGACAAAGTGGAGATCCCACGCAACCTTCCCAACACCCTGAGGGCCAGATAAGGGGGCCCTCCAGGGATGCGAAAAGCAGAGGTTGGGGGGCAGAGCACACAGATTTTTAGGTCTGTGCGAGAAGATCTTACTAGAGTAAGGGGAACATGGTGGAAGAACTGTGGAGCAGCGGAGGAGCCAGATGTAACCTGTTGGAAACAACAGCCCGATGCTTTTGGCTGCCTGGAAGAGCATGTCTGCCAACTCGGACTCCTCCTGAACAGCTGCCACAATGGGGGGGGCTTCAGTTTCATCTTTGGCAGAAGCTGACAAAAGCCCCTCCTCTGTTGCAGCGAGAGACATCTCTTCCTGAGCACCAAAGGAGACGCTGGGTTCGCCGCGGGATGAACCAGCGCCATCATTCTGAAACTCCATGGGCGTCGGGTCGGGTGGTCAGGAGCCCGTTGGAACTTGCCTGGCGGGTTATTCCTGAGGTCTGCCAAGCCACTAGCCGATGCAACCAAGGAGCCTTTAGGGCCTGCCGAACTGGAGGGGTAGTGGACGAAGCTAGCCTTCTAACAAAAGAAAGCCGTAACCTGAGCAAAGCCAAGGACATGCGCTCGCAATAAGGGCATGAACCATCCATGAAAGCTGTCTCAGCATGACCCAGACAAGCGATGGTGGCCGCCGTCACAGGTGAGGAAACTCCCACACCCAGAAGCACACGGTCAAAAAGACAGCCCGGAGAACATGTTTCAACTACCGTGCAGCTGTTTTGGAAAATTGCTCTTTTAGGTTGGGACTGCCAAGGGGAGGACCGCCAACCAAATTCGCCTAGTGCAGTCTCTCCGCTAGATCGTAGAACGCTCCGACTCAGGATCTCCACGCAGCAAGGAGATTTTTCTTTTCAAACGCCAGATAAGCTCAGAAAGCTAATGGTGGTTAGCACGCCACCATCTTATATACCCGTGTGTACGGGGAAGTGGCTTGGCATACAAAAACCACTGGCCAATTCTCATTGGCGTTTTCTCCAAAGATCAGAGTTGATTGGTCTCCCAGACGGGATCCCATGCCGAATCTGGTACTTGCTGCAGATGACAGCGGTAACTCACTCTGCCTCCTGTGTGGTCAGCCAACCTCCCAACCTCTGCCAAACGACAGTCCTCTCCTTCAAAGGTCATCACGGACACAATCACACTATAAATACAATAAAACCGCATAAACTTAGAATATTATATCAGTTTACTATTGTTTTATATATAATTGCTCTATATTCAGTATTACATCAAAAGTAACATTAATAAAATCACAGAAGTAATCTCTGAGTAATCTCTCACTTTATTTGAGGGAGAGTAGTTAAATTACTGTAAATAATTCCATAGTAATGCATCTCACCGTACACAGAGAGACACTGACATTAGGGCTGGGCGATATGGCAAAAAAAGTGATCACGATTTTTTTTCCCATATTGAACAATCTCGATTTTTAATCACGATTTTTTTTATCAGAAGACACCCCCCGCCCTTTCTGGAATAAATTAGAAAGAAACAAGTGATTCATTTTTGTTTTTTTAACAAATAAAGCAAATAGCATGTTTTAACAAGAGCCATATAGAAAATACCACAACAAACAAGTAGTTTTGCGTTGCGATTACGCAATGACATCATCATGCAAAGTAATATGATAATAAGAACCTATTTACTGTGCATCTGGATGTAATGTTTTAATGTAATATAATATGGCGCCTCAATGAGTAGAGACTTGACAGGCTTACGCTTGTCAGATACTACGAGATGACATTACTGATATGCAAATTAGAGCGTGACATCATCTGGCAACATTTAGCTACTTTTCATTTGTAATGGTTGTTAACACTGATGCTGTTAGGCAGTAGCACCCCCTATAACTGTTCTGCCTCGCAGAGGAGATAATTTGTGTGCA
>JAUMHQ010000059.1:2852618-2863247 GCA_032361165.1 Enteromius paludinosus
TGTCCATGTACTGAACTGTTATTATTCAACCATGCCAAGCTAAATTCAGTTTTCCATTCTATGGCACCTTTAAGGTTGAAACATCACAACTATGGGCTTGTTAACTTAGGACTTCTTACAAATTTGCAACTTTTAGACATATCTAGCATTCATCTGGCCTATTCTGATGAACATGACGTGGAGGTTAACTAATCAAATCACATTTCTTCACGTTGCAGAAACAAAAACAGCCAGTGTAATTTTAAGGGTCTGAGGAAGGGCACAAAATCTAAATAGAAAAAGGAAAAATGTTGGATTTGCCCTGTGATGTGCATAAACTATGCGAGTCAGTTATATTGTAAAATATGATAAGGTAGATATAAATGTACAGTCATTATTTAATCTACCATAAAATCTTTCATAATTGTTATAAAAATACTAGCATCCTAGCAGTCTGTAAATGATCAAGAGGCAGTTTTGTTTCCTACTGTTAATTAAATTTGCTTGTTTTTGTGGAACTTTTTCCATCTTCATTTATTCATGTCTGCTGTGCAACATCTCAACATCACAGAAAAACATTTTCAGCATTAATGAGCAGAGGCTTTAGTGAACGCAGCGTTTCTGTTTAAAAAATATGTGTCAAACATAAAACAAAACGAACATCTAAAACGTCTTTTCTGGTTGTTTTTGTGTATAAGGTTTTCATTACATAATATTTTTCAATAAAATACAAGAATTTGAATCAAAGAACTTCTGACTGCTGGTACAATCAAAAATGAAAGAAAAAACGAAATAAATGTCAGACCTTATAGAGAGCGAAGGTCCTGACGCTGTATGTGGCTAACTCCACCGTATCCAGCATGGACACTTGAATCATGCCGTATGTCTCCGTTCCACGGCTCGGCCAGTACTGATCACACTTCACCTGCAATCACACACACACACACACACACACACATCAGGGACCGTAAGAGCACAGGGGTCGGGTGAGAGGAGGCCAGCTGCAGCTGAAACAGGCTTTGGGCAGATGGGGGCATCACGCACCACAGACCGGTCAGAACTGTGCCTGAACCTCCAGCTCTGATAACACACGGGTCACATAGACACTGAGCACAGAGGGCAGTCTGGGGTTGAGATGCATTTGCGTGACCCATACGTAAACACTGCTGTCCTTCAACAATGAACAGGTACGATCTATCCACTTTTTCAAGCTAATTCAGAAATATGGCAGATTCACTTTTTTTTTCATTTTAATTTTCCCTGTTCAGGATGTTCCCGTTCTTCAAACCTTTCTTTGAATTAAAGAAGGAAATAAATGTATACAAATCTATCTGTACTGGATCTCTTCAACTGATATTATCCATAAATATAATATAATGGTGAATCGTGATGTACATAATTCTACTAGAAAGCTTGTGTTGAATCACATTCATGTACAGTATATTGAGACTGACCATGTGGAGGACAAACAGAATGACCATCTGGTCACACGGCAGGTGAGGGAACATGTGACGCCGCCTCCTCTCACAAACACACATGCACACACATCACTTCCTGTTCAACAGTCCTATGAGGACACTTATGCTCACTTCCATTCGAACGTAATTGCCATTTTCTTGTGTCCACGAGGTGCTTGGGATATTATCTGACATTCTAAAGGGAAAATAACTCAGAAATGATATCTCTGTCCTCATTTACTTCATAAAATTTCAATTTTGAGCTGGTCCTTTAGATTGTTTGTTTAATTCCATATAAAGCCCAATGCACTCTCCTGACAGCTGCATCTCTTGTCATCATAAAACCAATGTGGCAGGAACCAGACAATACGAGTGAAATCTCACCCTGCTCTTCTCCTCCAGTCTGGTCATCATGACGATAGTACTGGTCCTCTGCTCCCACACCATCCTCCAGAAGTCACTGAACGTCTCGGGCAGGGGACCCTGAGTGGCGATGTAGGCGTTCTGCTTGCGGTAGCCATCAATGTAGTTTCCATTGATGTAGTCGCTGCCCGGTACACCTGGGGTTCAGCAGTGCAGTGTTAACACACAACCAAAGGCTGAGAACTACGCTCTCATTGTACTGATGGCCTTGGTTAAGCCCACATGGAATCTGCACATTTGTATTATTTATTTTTGAGTTATATTTTAAAATTGCTGAATGAATCTAATATTTCAAAGTATTACTGTTTCTTACTGTATTTTGACTTAAATCAATGCAGCTTTGGTGAGCTGACCACTCACTGCCATCAAACTACTATAAGCACATGTGTTTTTGGACTCACCATCAACGGGGGTCAGCACCACTCTGGAGTGATCGTAAGCGATGACGTTTGCATAACGGTTCTTGGGCTTGTTGACTTCCAGGTTGGAGTTTTCCCAGGTGAACTGCTGGCCGGGATCGACAGACTACAGAACAGAAACACAAAACATGAGGAGGTTTGTTAGAAAGCTTGACTAACATCACTGACAGAACAAATGAACACAGTAGACACAGTAGACTGGCTGAGCCAAACCATGACATGTCTACTCAATGAAAACCTGTTTTACTCTGATGTGATTGAGATATTGTGATTGTTGATATCCAAAAAGAAAAGAAAATAGAGGGATACAGTATAATGTAATGAGGGAGCTGACTGAAAGCTCATATGACAGGTGACTAGAGGGAAGGGTTTGGTGACATCAGCTAAAACCTGAAGTCATTCAGAGGTGGAGCAAGCTTCATTTCATTTTTGATGAAAGTTTACAAAGCCATGGAATAATGTGCTCCAATGAATCATTCATAATAAGATGAGTCTGGCACAGCAGGAACTGATGCTGCAAAATCTAGCAGACGCACCACACTGTGAATTTAGAGACCTGCCTAATCCAGCCCTGCTGTTACCATAGCGATGAGATAACAGGTCAGAGGTTGAGGTTCAGGCGTCTGCTCTCTAGTCTCCCTGCTTCACATTAATCAAGTTCTTAAATGCAAAAACATTAGCATAATAAACAAAACATATGAAATATATAACACCATTAAAATGTTTGGGGTCGAAATGAATCTTATGCCAAGGTTGCATTTATTTGACCAAAAATAGAGTAAAACAGTAAAACATTTAAAATGTTTAATTGTGATTAATCACAAGTCATTAGTCTTCAGTGTCACATGATCCTTCAGAAATCATTCTAATATACTGATTTGCTGCTCAACAAACATTTCTAGTAGCAGTGTTGAATTTTTTTGATGAATATGAATAATGAATTGATTTGAAACTTTTTAGGAAATATCTTTTTAGAACTTTATAGATGTCTTTAATGTTAGTTTAATGCATCCTTGCTGAATAAAAGTATTCATTTCTTTTCAAAAAGTCTTAATGCGGCAAATGTTCTGAACGTGAGATGAGAATGCTCTTAAAATATGGTGGACGGTGACATGTACAGTTCATATTAAGGGCAATTCCTCTAGATGTATATGAAATGAAGAGCTGCCAGGCTAATATCTACTAACAGATGGATTACGAAGAAAGGCAGATGAATAATCAATAATCACTATACATCCGCTATATTGCAGATGATTGTTTGTCTGCCTAATCTGTCTAACAGCACAGTGTATTTGTGCATTTGTTTGTGATTATGTGTTTGTGATGAGGATCGTATTGATCTCTGGCAAAGGCTGCATCAATGCTCTTAATATTAACACACACAAGCCTCATGTGCTTTCTGTATCTCTTGTCTTAGCATTGTGTGCTAACCTGACACAGTAAGAGTGTGTGGCGAGCTCCGTCAGTTTGTTCGCACGTTAGATACTTTAGATAAAACGCAACTTCTTTTTCTTGGACTTGCACGGCACCTCTCCAGATGGCACTGATGGATTTGTCACATGATATTAAAGTTTCTCTGCATCCACCATCAGTTCTTTCTCATCCATATGTGATAGTTAATATACATGAGGAGCGTGGTGTGAATATAACACAACTCTGAGCTACAGTACATCTCTTGAGCACTGAAACAGTAACATCTGAGCAATAAAGCATTCATCTGAATAGCACTTAATAGTGTCTCCCTGTCACATTATATAGTGAAATCAGTCTACTGTATGGGTCATGTCTTATTCAGGAACATGTGTCCAATTCAGTGGTTGCCTGTTTTTTTTTCTCCTGTTAAAAACACTAGAGGTTTTAATGCAGGCGTATGTGTGATCTGAGGATGTGTGTGTTGTCCTCGTGTGATGTTAGCTGTTTACGCTTAATTAAAAAAATCAAACTGTTCACATCATAATAAAAAGTTTTAGCTATACACTACTACACAAAAATCATTCACAAGACTAGCATTTATTTGAAACAGGAATACTTATTTAAATGATCCTTCTTGTATGTTTTGATCCGTTTAATGCATCCTTGCTGGAAAAGGTATTGATTTGTTTAAAAAAACCTATTAAATAAAATGCATGCTGTACTCAGTTCCCACAGATGGCAGGCTCACACTGATCTATCTCTATCTTATTATTTACCTACAGATATATTACTTTCTCTCCATCGCTATACACAACTCCCTCCCCGTAAGTCCTTATATCTGTTTATCCTGTTAGCTTCTTTTGTATTGCTGTTTAATGTGAGCCATTTGGTGTTTGATTAGATCACTGCTGCTCCCTCAGTATTTGATGTCTATATTAAGGTCTTGATTGTTTAAGTACTCAAAAGAGCTGCTCAATGTACAATAACAACTTAAGCAGACAGCAGAGTCCCGCCCCTTCCCCAAACACTCACGCACACACACACACACACACTGCAGGATTAGCCGTCTAATAAAGCAGGTGACTCTCACACTCACTACACCTCTAATAGAGTTGTTTCCCAGCTTTAATTTCAAGCTCTGGCGATCTAGGTACTGCCTGAGATGCTGATGTGACCGTGTGTGTGTGTGTCTGGTCTGTATGTGTGTGTGTGTGCGGGTTTATATGGTTTATGAGGACACAAATTTGTATAATGGCATGGGTATGACATAGGTATTACAATATGAAGGTGATTTATGAGGACATTTTCAGTGTCCCCGTAATTCAAAAGGCTTAAAAAACATACTAAATGGTGTTTTTTTGTAAATCTAAAAGTGCACGCAGTTTCCTTTAGGGGGTAGGTTTAGGTGTAGGGCCAGTGTTGGGCAATACCACATACAGTTTGTACAGTATATAAACAATTACACTTATGGTCCCCATAAATCACAAAAACTAACATGTGTGTGTGTGTGTGTGTGTGTGTGTGTGTTGTTGACACACAGCTATGTGTGTGTGTATTTAGGTTTCTCTGTGAGTCATGGTCAGTATTAGACCTATGGTATATGTGTTCATGGATTCCTTTCTTAGCTTGTTTTGATTGATTAAATGCTGCATTTAGATCCTTGTTTGCTTCCCCTGATCTTCTTTACAAACAATCATTTATTACGCATCATTTCGTTTAAGTTTATTTTTATAAATGTATTATTGAATGCAGGTTTGAACTGCAGTTTTTTCATCATCTCATGACTGACAAATCAGAATCAAATAGTGCAGAGCACATAAAATACTGTGTAACAGGGAGTTTAAATAAATTCACTTGCAGATTAAATTTAAAGAGATATCTAAATAATATCCTAATGCCAAATTAGAATGGCTCAGATAATAGTACCTCTATAGTGGTGCAAAAAATGTTTGGAAAGTGTATGAAAATCAATACCATTTTCAAGCAATAAAATTTCACAGATAGAAGTTTGTCAGACCTGAAATGATGAACCAACAGATTTATTGTTCAAAAAGAAAATAAAACATATACATAAAAACAACACTTTGTACAATGCATGAACAAATCATAACTATTAATTTAGTGAACTGACAATATTTTAAAATGACATTTTGCCACCAAACTTTGCTGGAAGATTCCTCAACAATTTCATCAGAAAAAATTCTTTATGCACCTTTGACAGGTAGAGGTAAGGTTGAACTGCGGCACTTGGCAAAATCGTCCACCAACCTAAACCTAGAATTAAACAATAAGTGTGGTATGGGAGTTGATCCCTCATTACGATAACCCATGCGACCGTCCCGTAGCCAAACAGCAGCGTGATCAAGATGACTGTGACAGACACAAAAGCCTTTCTCTTCAGCTGATGTGCTCCTTCTTTCTTTCCGTCCCCTGGCTTGGGCCTTATCAAAACCCGCAAAATCATAACAGAACAAGAAGAACACACAACCAGCATTGCTAGAAACAGTCCCATTGCAAGCCATACAGGCATTTTCGGGTAAGAATTCACAATATAAAGTCCAAGCAGCGGGATAATCAGCCAAACAAGCCCAACTAAAGGCAATTTGATCTTTGGGGTTTTTGTGTATTTCAGATAAACCAGTGGATGGACCACCGCCAGATATCGCTCCACACAGAAAACAGTCTGAAAGAGCGGTCGACCCACCAGATACGTACTGCAGAGGAAAGTAGAAATAAGAATAAGAGCTTTCAAATTCAGTAGAGCGCCCAAGACAAAAATAAAGAGGGAAACCCCGTTTATGACCTCAGCGACGGACTGATTCAAAACGACAAAGTCTGAGGATGCGACACCAGCCGTTCCCTTCATCAGCCACAGGATCCAGATGTTCACAGGCAAGAAAAGCATGGTGTTTAACAGTAAGCTGACAGTACTGAGAATATTTCCTGGAGTAGAGTCCATGCATTCATAAAATATATCTCCAGAAAAGTTCCTTTTAATTTGGAAGGTGCAGTTGGATAAATCCATAGTGTTGTTCACTGCCACGTTTGCTCACAATTTTCTGTGCAAAATATGGGTTCAATTAAATCAGTTGATAAGATTAAACAAAAGTGCATTACTTATCCCATGTTGGCAAAATTTACAACATATTAAGACAACATTTTCTTCATAAAAACATAAACCGCAACAACAAAAACCTCAAAAGCTATGATAGATGGTTGATATTTCATATAAATGTGATTAAATGTGCTTTATAAATAAACACTGTGTTGTATTGAATTGTAGAAAAAAATGAATCCACATACTCACACTGTGCAGTCTGTTGTGAGGATATAGTGTGTACAAATACACGTCTGTAAGATAGCCACTCCTCTCATGCATATTAATTGAGGGATATGAGGAAACTAGAAGAATATATCTTATTTAAGTACTTTAGTCTGCATAGATCAGTAGATACATAAAAAACAGTTATGGTTTGGTACACTTGCAGAAATAAAGGTACAGAAGCTGTCACTAGGGCAGTACCTTTTCGAAAGATACATGCTTGTACGTAAAGTGTCCATTTTGGTACATTAAAGGTACATATTAGTACCTAAAGTGTGCATATTTGAACCTAAAAGGTACATCCCAAGTGACAGCTTTTGTACCTTTATTTCTGACAGTGTACAGAGAATTATATAACTTAAATGTTGCTTTGCTTAACCAGTTTTAAGCACAGTCCTTTCACTCTGATGGTGTAAATGTAAGAGGAAGTGCAATGCTGCAAAACCTTTAAAGATGGAGAGTTTTGAAAAAAGTTTATTATTTGTAGATGGAACATGACTGGTTGCATAATGTACAGTAATTGACACCATTTTTATACAGTTCTCAAAGGCTGCTAACTCTACAGAATAAAACTTTTTCATGCTTTTAGCCCCATTTCTACATTAGATAAAGCACAATATTAAGTTACATGCAGGCGGCTGCATGCAAATCCTTCAGTTGCACTAGCAATGTTATCAGTGCAAATGCTGATGTATGAAGCACTGCCATTTACATGAGCTATCACAATGATGACGGATTTAGTCAAATTATCTGGTTATGTCTGTCATCTATGCTCTGTAAACTAAGCAATATTATTCGATAAAGGTAAAAAATGAATATCCAAAGGTTTCATCAAGTGTCATCACCATACAAAACCACTATTTATATATATATACAGGCCTCCAAGTCTCATAAGGATTCATTAACCATGTTTTTCATCTTTCATATTTTTTTGAAATATGGCAGTTTGTTGTATTTTGACAAAAACAAGAGAGGTTGGGTAGCACTGCTTGGTCTCAGAAACCACATGCTCGTGCCTACCAACAAACAATAAGTGTCATATGAAACTTCCGCCTTTATTAATCCAGTTACCACCATTAAGAAATAGGACAAAAATAACTGAATAAGAATGTGTGTTATGGCCCAGAAGTTCTTCTTTCTCTTATTGCGTATCCATTCTTTCTCTTTATCTCCAGGGCTGGGCTTCAGCAGAGCTTTCAGCACTCCAAAACTGCAGACAGTGATGAACAAGAGACTGATGGCCAGAAAGATACTGTAGACTTTCAGTGGGATTAGTGGAAAAGCGAAAACGGCATATCCTCCAAAAGACCAGGTCATGACCCAAGCCACTGTAACACATGCACATCTGACCCTCAGAGTGCTGAACCTGTGGAAAATCACGGGATAGACGACGGCAATGAGGCGCTCCAGACAAATCAGGCAGTTCATTATGGGCCGTCCAATTAGATATTTCCCGAGCATGAACATAGCTATGTACATGGTCCAGTGGACTTCAAAAACAATCGAAATAATACACATGATGAAGCCTAAGAATGCGATGATTTCCATTACTGATAAGACAAGTGTGAAGTAGTCCGTCGGTGCAATGCCCTTCCCTTTAGTCAGCTGTTGGAAGGACATGAAAAGAATCCAGAAATGCAAAGGCAAAAAGACAATTAAGTCTAGAAGTAAAGAACTCAGTGCTATGAGAATCGCCGGGTAAGAGTCAAAGCATTCATAAATGCAGGACGTTCGGTTGACAGAGACAGTGGTGTTCATGTTTCCCTCCGAACTGCTGTTGCTGAAGTCTAAAAAAAGAGGAATGATAAAAACAACAACAACAACAAAAAACACATTCGAAATGTTTTTAAGGTAAAAGCAATGGATTGAATATTAAAAAAGAATAATTATCATGAATTGCTTTTCAACTGGTGTAAACAGTACAATAACCCCTCAAAAGCGGCCCACTAACCTTGAGATGATATTTTGTGTTCCTCACACTGACAAGGTTTGTGCCAACCTGGTCCACAATGTTTGTGGGGCACCTATGAAGTCTGATATAGTTTTATGCCGGAAATTATCATATTCAAATGCTGCTGGAACTGAACGGCCACTTGTGTAATTATATTCCGTTTTCAGAAGGACCAATGTAATCAAACCTAACACTATACTCACTTGTGTTTTAAACTTATTCTAAAACATCATTCGACCTAAAATGATCTTAATTGACGCCACGTCTTCACAGAGATTATAAGCTGTTAGACATCATTAGGTTCTGACAAAGCAATACGATTTTCAAAGCACAATTATATTGTATCACACCTGCATGTTGAGCACCAAAGGTCTCTTTTATAAGCAGATGACAGATTTCCTCAAAAGTATAATATGCTGTCATTCTGCAAATGATATGTGCGATATCTAAACAATTCATTAAAAACAAACTGAACATTGATATACATTCGGCCCATGCCTGTACACAAAGCCCAGGACCAGGGGTGGTGCCCCAGGTGAGATACTGTAAGACAGGACTAAAGAAAGTTCTCTACATATTTTTTGGAATATTTTATGAATATAGTTGTACAGTTTTGTAGTTCAACAGATGCTGCTGAAATCCCCAATTATTATATAACTTAAAATAACTTAAATTAACTTAAAATAATCAGCATATTTGTTTTCTAAAAAGAGGAACTGACATTTTGGTGAATCCTTTCATATTCTTCAGGATCAATTTGAGTTTCAAGCAATAGTGGAATGTAACACAATATTTAGTTTAAATACAGAACACAGAAGGTGGGACTTAAATTAATAGATCAGTTATAGACATGTAAATGGATTTCAGATTTCACAGCATTTTTCACAATGCATTTTAACCAACATTATAATGACACACCATTTTTATCTTACCTGTATGTACTGTAGAAAAAAACATGTCAGTGAAATGTACATTGCTTTGTGTGTGTGTGTGTGTTTTACTTGGGCCTGCATTCTCTATTAAAAACTGATATTCTAGCTAAAAAAATCCTTAAAACAAGAGGAAAGCAGACAAGAGTCATAATTTGTGTTTAAAGTTTATAGAAATATCAAATTTTTCACTTGTTTTAGGCATGACGTTATCGAAACGTATTATTAGTTATGTTCCAGCGGCCATTGTTTTCAGTGCATTTGTGTATGCCATATGTAAATTACATATGAAAATTATAGCCAATAAAAACTTGAACCAAATTATCTCCATTTTCTCATTTTAACATATTTTTTTGCCCTGCAGGTGGTGATTTTACTATGGTTGAATAGATAGATGGCTTTGTAGTGAGCTGGAATCTCCAAACACTTTAACAGTAAGAGACATAGACTTTGTATAGTGTATAGAGCCATCCTGATGCATCAAATGACTTGCCTTTACATTTCAAAACAGACTTACTCTGTTAGTTTGTTCTTGTTTTGTGGGCAGACCATGTAAACATTGCTACATAACGTAGGAGCTGATAGATGGGTTTAAAAAAATCACACATGTAGTGACACACATATAAACTTCTAAAACATATATATATATATATATATATATATACACTCAACAAAAATATAAATGCAACACCTTTGTTTCTGCTCCGATTTTTCATGAGATGGACTTAAAGATCTA
>JAUMHQ010000059.1:2884201-2899637 GCA_032361165.1 Enteromius paludinosus
AACACAGGTGACGGAGATTTAACGCTAATCAAAGAACCGGCTTTATTGACTAGATGCGCATAATATATCGTACGATACATATCGTGCAGCCCTACTCTGCACACTGTGCATCTAACCTCGGAAGCAGCATTGCACAAATATTGTACTTGGGGCTGTTACCTTGTGGGCTGTTGTATATCAATTTGAGGATGGGTGTTCATGTGTCCTCTGAATACGTGTTTCAAAATGTATCCTTGGTTGAGTTTTTATTATACAATAGTTATTCTGGTGATTTTGATTCATGCACTTGTCATATTTATTTATTTTTATGTGGTCAGTCAATGGTGACCCAAAACAGCCTGGTTACAAACTTTCTTCAAAATATATTCCTTTTATGTTCGACAGAACAAAAACATTCAAACGTTTTTTGAAAAAAAAAAAAATAGATGAATGTAGATGTATCTGTGCTAATAATTATGCATGAAATTTCATTGCTATCTTTGTTTCTGCATGATGTGTAGCCGAGACTCAAGGATGCCCCTGGAACATCCTGTTTGTTAAGGCTCATTGGAATTCCTAATGGGACTACAAGCAAAGAGCTGACCGATACCATTGAGCCTTTTGGCAAGATTTATACTGCCATCCTCCTTAAGGCAATTAAAGAGGTAGAAATAGTGTGTTTCTCATTTGTGGTCTTATTTGCATTCACTTTTGTGCACGTAATTAATTACATCCTTCCCTGATTTGTGACTTGCATTTTTATATGGGTTAGGCCTCTGTGTGTATGGAGAGAGAGGAGGATGCCAAAGCTTTGCTCAACTGTAAGAACCTGACAATTCGTGGGCAAGTTATTAAAGTCTGCATGGAGAAGGTATGTTTGACTCTTTGTCAGTTCTCATTACAGATGAACCATACCAAGCCCTGACATTAAACCTAATATGTGCACTTTTGTAGGATACAAGAGAGGACGATGGGAGGAAATCTGTTAAGACCGAAAAACCTGTTAAGTAAGTTCTCGTGTATGCAGTGGTTTTGCAGTGCATGTAGATGCAATTGTTGACTTTTTATTTTCATATTTTAGAATTGTACATTGCAAATGGCAATCTAAATGGATTTGTGTCCTGTTACAGAAAAGAGGTGACCGCAACAACAAAACCAACCCAGTCAGCAAAAGTAAAGAGTGCAAACCCAGTTAAGGCACCTCAGCCAGCAAAAGCAAAAGAGGTGACAGGTTCCAAGATGCCTCAGTTACCCAAAGGAAAACCAAGCGACCCCAATAAGACCGCTCAAGTAACCAAGGGAAAACAGAACGACCCTAAAAAGACTGTTCAGGCAGCTAAAGCTAAACCCCCTGCAAAGGGTTCAGGTAAGTGACTGCATCTTCATCTGTAATTCGGGTGCTTATGAAGGACAATCTATGTAACATTTATTTGTGTCATTTGGCAGAGACCCCAGCAAAGAAATTGGTAAAGAAGGTATGTTATATATATATATATTTATGAAAAAAATAATAAAAATATAAAAACCATTCACTTTGTTAAATCATGCTTTTACTCCTCTTCTTTGACTACAGGAAGTACCCTGGAGAAAAAATATAGTTGAGATTACAAATCTTCCAGAGGAAGGGGTTACTGAGGATGACCTCACCAACCTCGCTAAACCATATGGCTTCAACGCAACTCCTGTCATAGCAATCACTCAACAAAAGGTAATAAAATTAGGAAATCATATAATTTTGAATATTATATTATTTCAATATATATTAATTTCTTATATTGTGGTGTATTGTATATTTTAATAGTATTTATTTATTTTTTGCTTTTTTTAGGCCTATCTGCAGATGCCCAACACAGAGGCAGCTGAAGCAATGGTGAAGGCCTTCTCTGGGACACCAGCTAAATTGCAAGACAATGAGATATCTGTTAAGATGATGATGCAACCTATCGACCTTAATTACACTGTGAGTGTGCACTTCGTCTCTAAAGAAAAAATATAAATGTCCATGAAACATTTTATGTATGTTTTTATTTATTTATTTTTTTTTTTTTTTTTTTTATCCTAATTTATTAAACATTCTTATTTAACAAATGCAATACTAATGAGCTCTCTGTGTTGTCTATAAGAGAGAGAGAGCTTTACATCTCAAGTACATTTATACTTGCTTGATTAATTATTCTTATTAGTGACTGAATGTTTTCTTTATCTGCCCCAAAGGAGTCAGTATTCAGAGTGCTAATGGGGATGGAGAAATCACCTGTAAGTAAATGCCAAAAAGATGAATTAAAATTAAATAACTTTTAATATTTAATAATTTAATAATATTAATTTTTTTTTTTTTCCCTCCTGACCACAGGAAATTGTCTCATTGCCAGAACGCCTTCTCATTGTTTGCAATGTGCCAAAAACACTTGGGGCAATCAAGGAAGTAGAGAACATAATTAAACGCTATGGTGTCTTCAAGAAAGTTTTGCCTCTTAATGGCAGGGTAAGCACCTGTTCTGTTTTTCTCATATATTATCTTTGCAGGAAAAACTATAAACTTATACCTCCTTTTTTATTTTTCCAACTTGTTATTAAAGGGAAATGTGAGATCTTCGCTGACTGTTGCAAAATTGTTTTAATTACAGATTATTGTTGAAATGGAGAATGTTGCTACCGCAAGGGCTATCTTCACTCGCTTCCTGAAGTTTCGTTGTGTGGTCCAGAACAGTACCCTTAGCTTCCAATTAGCCAAACCAGTCAAGGTATTTAAGCTGATGTCTGGCATTTTCATGTGTGCCATCACCTCAATGCTGTTACAGAGGCAATTATTTAAAACTGCAACTAACCATGTTGTTATTTATTTAACAGTTTAAAAAGAAGACAGATGTGAAAGGGTAAGAGTGGAGAAATGTAAATATTTAGCTTTTATTATGTTATAAAAACAGTTCTGGAAATGTCAAAATAATTTTCTCTCTCATGTTTAACTCCTTCTCTTAGAGCAAATCCCCCTGGTACGACAGCAAAAAAAACTAATACTGTCAAAGCCCAAAAGGTGGTCCCTGCAAAAGGAGCTTCTGCTGCATCTACTGCAGGTCCACCTGTCACAAAAGACCAAGCTCCAAAAACGAAAGCTGCTGTTGAGGCTAAAGAAGATAAAGTTATTGTTATAAGCGATAGTGAAGAAAGTTTGAAAGAAAGTGTTGGTGATGAAAAGATGAAGGCTGATACAGCTGCAACTAAAGTGGCTGCAGTTCCCAAAGTCGTTTCAGTTGATGGGTCTGCTAATGCAGGAACAACTACTTCTGAGAATAAAGCAGAGAATGATACCCAAGCTGTTAATGAAACTCTCATGGAGACCCTTGAGACTGAATCTGTGATAAAAGAGCATGAGGCTGCATCCTCAGATCCCACAGCTGAATCTAAGATTGAAAACAAGGAGCTTGAGGTTGAATCCTCTGTTCCCTCTGAGTCTGAGAAAGCAGAGCTTAAAGTTGATTCATCAGTCCCTGCAGAATCTGCTGTTTTAGTTGAATCTCCAAACAAAGAGCATGAAGACGAATCCTCGGTTCTTGCTTTAGAATCTGAAAACACAGAGCTTGAGGTTGCACCCGCTGTTCCCGCTTCAGAACCTGCAGTTTCAGTGGTGTCTGCAGAAGCGGAGCAAGAAATGGCTTCCTCAGAAACTTCTATTGAAATGGACTCATCTGATCAAACAGGGACATCGCTTAAGAAAAATGATCAAAATGTCACACAGACTGAAGATGTTCCCAAAGAATTGGTTCCTGCTTCTGTGGAGGAAAGCAAAATTGACAATTCAAAGTTAGAAGATGACCATAATGTTGAGACCAAGTCCGAAATGGAGATTGTTTCTTCAGCTGTTAGCAGTGAGGAAACTGCAGTAGAGGCAATGGAGACCCAAAGTGCAGAAGAACCTGCAAAAGACAAAGAGGATGTTTTGGAAACACACAAGGTCAAGATTGAAAACGAGGGCCAAAGTAATGATGTGAAACTAACTGAACCTTTAGAAATGGACATAAATCCACAGACAAGTAATGAAAATGTACCTCCTGAAGAGCATGTCTCTGCAGCTGATGAATCTGACTCCATTCCAACCTTTGATCCTGCCTCCGACCTACCTTCCACTTCCAATCAAGCAGTCAGTATTCCATCTGTGCCAGTTACATGTACCTCAAACAGTCCTCAACTGCAGCTTGATCCCTTCCAGACTGAAGACAATTCTCTGGACTTTCCTCCGGTTACGCAGGAGATTTTGAAGGCCCTTGAATTAGCTGTCCATCAGTGTCGCTTACAGTCTTCACTAAAACGTGCTGAAGAAGAAGCCAGACAGAGGGCAGAAACCGAGAAAAAAGCTGCAGAGAAGAAAACCACAAAAGGCCCGTCGAGCTCAAAGAAGCCTGCTCAGGCAACAAAGAAGACCACTCAAGCTGAGAGCAAAAAGATTCAAGCGGAGAAAGAGAAAAAGTCTCAGAACTCTGGGTCAAAGAGTAAGTCTGCGGACACCTCGTCCCCAGAGAAAGAGTCAACATCTAGGCATAGGAGCAGGGGTGAATCTGAAAACGATGGCCCTAGAACCAGGCGTGGGGAGTCTTCTGGGTCCTCCTCCTCCCGGAGGAGCAGGCGGGAGTCCACTCCTCCATCAAAGCGTTTAAGGGGGCATGATGTTGATCACAGGGTGAGATGTACCAAGTATATATGGCTATTATTGTAATATGTTTGAATTGATACCTTGATGTTTCTGCTTTTATTAATTACTGTTTAATTAATGTTTATCTTTAATTTCCTTGTTTATAGAGTCATAGCAAAAACTCACAGAATTCGAGGAGTCGCTCAAAAACAAGGACAGCTGAAGAGGTAAGTCTCCAAATTTAACATGTGTGCAATCTACTAAACTGAAAATGGGCATTGCTGATTAAGAATTTGTGCTTTCCAGGAGAATGATGAGGAACCGTTTCCATTTAACTTTGATGAGTTCGTGACTGTTGATGAAGTAGGGGATGATGCAGAGGACATTGTGGTCCCAAATACTGAGTCTTCAGTCAAGGATGAGAAAAATGAGGATAAATCCGATTCACACTCTCTAGTGTCTCCTATTGAAGAGTCAGATCCAGGAGGTCAAACAAAACAAAGTGACAAAACTGTTGCTTCTGAGATAGGAAACCCTGAAGTTATTGAATGTTCAGATAAAATAGAAGCCAATATTGAAGAAACCACACCAGCTGCAGAAGTTGTTGTGTCTCCAAAGCCAGAAGAGCAAGAGTCTCAGGAAGAGAGCACTGATAAACCTCTGGGAACAGATAGGATGGAAACAGCTGTTGAGAATGAGACAACAGAGCCTTGTACTAAAGCAGAAAAGCTTTCAGCAGAGATGGACAACAATGTTGAGACCCTTCAAACCATGAAAGAAGGCCATGACGTTGGAACTTTGGATGAATTGGAGCCGAGCCAGTCAGTTCCTCCTCCTCCTTCACCGAAGGAACTCTGCCCACCAACTTCTGCAGAAGCCTTGGAGAAATCAGAAGATGTCCATCCAGAGGAGCCTGAAACCTCTGCCCCAGTGATGGATGATAGCAAGGCAACTGTGATCTCTGAAATTCCATCCCATGATGCAATGGTCACTCTTGATGAGGTCAGTGAGGGTGAGGAAGACTTTCTCGATGATGCGAATGAGGAACAGCATTCGAAGGCTGATGATGTGCCTGAGACACTTGTAACGGTTGATGAGGTTGGAGAAGATGAAACAGGGGGTGATGAATACCAGTTGGACAAAGAACTTCAAGGCCTGGTTACATTGGATGAGATTGTTGATGAAGAGGAGGAATTTGATTCATTCAATCCTGAGGTCAGTTTTTTTTTTTTTTTTCTTGGAAAAAAACAATCATTAAAGTTACCTTGGTTTGGTTAAGTTCTTGTAAGTTGGCATGACCCCTTCTCTGTCTTTTCAGACTCTTGTAACCCTGGATGAGGCCAAGGGTGATGATGAGGAAGTGGAGTATAGTGAAGACAAGCCAGCCACCCCAAGCACCACAACACCAATCATACCAGAAGAGCCTGTGAAATCACCAAGTCTAGAAGAGGATGTCTGTGATCTTGAAGAGCTCCGCAAGATGAACTTTGTAACTGTGGACGAAGTAGGGGAGGAAGAAGAGGATCAACCACCCAGCGAAGATGTAAAAGAGGAGAAGCCAGTTAAAAAGAGAGCTACAAGGGCCAAAAAGAGAGCACGCCAGACTCCAGGTGAGTAAAAGAAAGCGGTTTCTTTCTCATGAAATCCTCAGATTAGATGTATTTCTAAGTGCAAGCTGGTTGTCTCCTTCTGCAGTGAGGAGATCCACAAGAGGAAGAAGAGGAGCGACAAAGACCACTGAAGAAGAAGAGGAGCCCGAGACAAATGTTGAGTGTGAACCAGAGGCAGCTGCGTCCGTAAGCGAGAGTCCTCCTCCAGCCGTCGAATCCATGGATCTCGAAGATAAACCAGAACTGCAAAAGACTGAAACCGTGAAAGTTCCAGAATCATCGACTGCAGAGGTCTCTTCAGGGTCAGAAGAGGACAGGACGAGAGCTAAAGACGACGACAACTTTGCAAAGTCAGAAAGTGATGCTGTCGACACACCAGTCTCTGACACAAAATCCTCAATCAAAGGTATTTCATCTCACTGACAGTTATTTAGCGTTTATTTGTACCTTTGTTTCACCTATTACTTTTCCACTTTCATTTGCAGAAGAGTCCAAGCAACGGCGGGACACAGAGCCGACACAGGAACCAGAGACTAAGAGGGCCCGCTCTCATTCCCCTGTGATTGAAGAGTTCACCTTGCCCTCATTTAACCCTGACAATCCCATTGGTAAGAGATCCACTAGACTGATGCTACCATCATTGCCAACATATTGGCTTTATATAAAATCTCTTAGTTTGATAATTCTGTGATCAAGGAGTGAATCAGATGCATCATCACAACATTACTGCCAGGCAAGTTATTCTTTTTGTTGTTGTGTTTCATAGGGGTTGACTTTGTGGTGCCCAAGACAGGTTTCTTCTGCAAACTCTGCTCTCTGTTCTATGGCAATGAGGAAACGGCTAAGAAAAGTCACTGTAGTAGCCTCAAGCATTACCAGAACATGGAGGTACTAGCTGATTCTGAATGTTAACTGCACTTTAATGTCTTGCTAGTTTAAAACTAGTTTAGTACTTATTTAAATTAAAACGTTCTGATTCAAAACACAATAGAACGCATTTATTTATATATTTAACTCTTCTCCTTCTCTTCTCCAGAAATACTACAAGAAGCTCAAATCTCAAAAGCAGGGTGACTGCTCAACACAGACAACCCCCAGTCATAGTTCTGCTTCTTCTGAATAGTTTTTGTTTTCCTCTTCCCCTTATTTTTTTTTCTTTTTTGTAAACCGATGGGTCCAATTGTTTTGTTGTAAAGTTTCATTTAATTTTTCTTGTTTAGAAAGAAATGCATTGGCTCATGCTAAATAAAGGTAACGCATGTAATCAGACATGGCTTTTTCTGTCCATCTTTTAAGTTTTCAAATGTCTAAGACATTGTAATGTCTTATCTTTTAAAAATTTTGAAATAAATACAGGAATACTGACTGATGAAGTCTTTGAAGATTGGTTTCACTAGTATTAACAAAGCTTTGATTTAAAAGTAGATGGAAAACGAAAGATCCGTAGGAAGGTACAGATATGCTTAAACCTCATGATTTTATTAAAATTAAGACCATATTATTAGAAACAGTTTGGGAGTGCTGAATTCTGCACCAATAATTATTTAAATCAGTACAGAAATCATTTTTCATTTTTTCCATTTAACTTTGAGTTTGTGACTGAGGACACTGGTCTCAAATATTAATGAGTCTTCAGTCAAGGATGAGAAAAATTAGGATAAATCCGATTCACACTCTCTAGTGTCTCCTATCCTCAGATCCAGGTGGTCAAACAAAACAAAGTGACAACTTGCTTCTGAGATAGGAAACCCTGAAGTTATTGAATGTTCAGATAAAATAGAAGCCAGTATTGAAGAAACCACACCAGCTGCAGAAGTTGTTGTGTCTCCAAAGCCAGAAGAGCAAGAGTCTCAGGAAGAGAGCACTGATAAACCTCTGGGAACAGATAGGATGGAAACAGCTGTTGAGAATGAGACAACAGAGCCTTGTACTAAAGCAGAAAAGCTTTCAGCAGAGATGGACAACAATGTTGAGACCCTTCAAACCATGAAAGAAGGCCATGACGTTGGAACTTTGGATGAATTGGAGCCGAGCCAGTCAGTTCCTCCTCCTCCTTCACCGAAGGAACTCTGCCCACCAACTTCTGCAGAAGCCTTGGAGAAATCAGAAGATGTCCATCCAGAGGAGCCTGAAACCTCTGCCCCAGTGATGGATGATAGCAAGGCAACTGTGATCTCTGAAATTCCATCCCATGATGCAATGGTCACTCTTGATGAGGTCAGTGAGGGTGAGGAAGACTTTCTCGATGATGCGAATGAGGAACAGCATTAGAAGGCTGATGATGTGCCTGAGACACTTGTAATGGTTGATTCATACAGAAAATCACTTTTACACACACACCCAGGTTATCCTGCTTGTGCGTGCACCACGTGTGAATGTCAGAAACATACAGAAAGTCCTTCGAAAGAGTGCACAGGTGTTACAGGTTGTAATTGTTTTAAACCGCCCCGGTTCCCATTAACCATGTAAGGATAAGTAAATGAGAATATAAAGCTATATGTTAGCTATAACAACCCTTTAAAGGGTTGATGTATGCATACACACTTGAGGGCATTGTTAGTCTATATTTTGTACTTGATCAATCTAGTTTAGTATATCCAAGCGCACTCTTCTGATGTACTGCTGGCAGATACCAGTTAATGTGATTGATTTATTTATAGAAGAAAGCAGGTTTGGAAGAGGTTAAGAGGTCCTTCCTCTGTGTCTGAAGATGTCAGTATGAGATGAGGAGGTGTGATCCATTTCTTTTGCGTGACTCTTATTGCACTATTTAACTGCTCTGTATTTATTATTACGTTTTGTAAACATCTGATTTGTTCATATTTGCTTACATATGATTTGGGTTTTAAGGGAAAATCGAGTAACATTTGTCAAAAAATATTTTTTTAAGATTTGAGCCACTGGAACAGGAAAATTCTTTGTCTTTCAGTGGCATGGTATTCAGACAAACAGCAAAGACTTGATTTCAGTGTAACCGAAACCAAAACTGTGCCAACCCTATCATCAGTCATGTTGAGTTTGGCGTCCTGCCTGATGTCTGCTGACTTCCACTTTACATTTGCAGAAACCTTAAAGTGTTTAAGGGACTTTCTATTTTAAGTTTGATGCTTGTCACATGGCTATGCTTGAACTGAGAAATGTCTTCCTGTTTGTTTAATACGTGGCAAGCAGCAGGTGTTTACGTTTAGTATAATTTTTTCCCCTACTTTTGTTTGTAGTACTGATTAAATACACCATGGCACAATATTTCACAGTCAACTGGTTTTATTGTTGTATGGTTTATGACACACCTGGAAAGGCAGAAGAAAATTTTACAGTCTATTTGATCGTTCTGAAATCTAAAATCACTCATTTATGTCTATGCATGAACAACAACAACAAAAAAGTTAATCAAGAATATACTTTTCTACTGAAATAATAAAACCTTCGGATGTAAAGCCTTCACCTAATGTTTTTCATAATCACATAAAAGCAATATAAAACACATTATAGATAACTGCATGGCATTAATGCACTTTGATCTCATTTTAATCCAAAGTACATCACATTCAAGCTCCACATTTTTCATTTTATCATGTCACATGATATGACATCATTTTGTTTGCCATCTTCAGTGGTTTCTGTTCCAGGAAGGAATGGAAGTCTGGCGTGGGGCGACCCCATCTGAACAGGCAATGAAGTAGCTGCTTGTTTGCAAGCATTCTTGGGTGACTTTCAGGCAAACGAAGCAGAATTCCACCCTGCAGCGATTACACATGATATTCTTACACCCTGTCGTGTCATGCTCCACAAGGACGCCACAAGTGGGGCAAGCTCTCATTGATGGACAGCTCATATTATTGACTTCAGGTAGAGTTACATTACGACATTTTGCCAGCTTTTCAATGTCTGGATTGGTGCAGCCTGCATTGTCACAGCGGTCAGAACGAGGGCCCGGGCCTTTCCACTCTCTCATACACTGCCAGCAGAAATGAAACGTCTGACCCTTCTCAGCTGTGCAGATTGTGCACATGGTACAGAGGTTGGTAATGTCTGCTCTCTCGACGAATGTCTGACATCCAGGACACTGAAGAGGAAGTTAAAGAACAGCACCAAATTTTAGGAATCTAAGACTGCAATTATTCTTGGATATATGTCACGATTAACTCACTGTTTTGTGTTCGCAGTACTCTGCTGCAGCAAGGACAGCCATCGTCTCTTCAAAATGGCTCTGCTCCTCTTGTGTCAGAACAGCCAACCTCCGCACCTCCACATAGGTCCATTCTGCATTGCATCTATGAATAGTGCCCTCTTTAAGCGCAGGGCAAAGGAACTTGTGCTGACCCTGGGAATACAACGCAGACATACTTTTAGCTCGCTGTATGCGCCTGTTAACAAGTAATTCAGTTTGAATAAATGTATTACCTGGTCCAGTAAACTACGACACCACGCAGTCAGTGACTGTGGAGTCACTGCATGGCCACATGACATCTCAGCACGACGACTGTCAGGGTCATCATCACCAGCTGAAAGTATTGGCTATTAGTTAACCCAGATAGCACAAGTACCTCTGCAAGACGTCTGTTAAAGATCTCTTGATCTGGAAAGAATCTGATGTCTACAAACATCTGGCAGACGTCTTTCAGATGTCAGTTTTACATGCACTCTATATGATAAACATCTTAAAGACATTGTTTTGACATCAAAAAGGAAACGTCCAATAGACGTCTTACAGATGTAAATGCAGACGTCAGATAGACATCTCCTAGATGTATGTGTGCTATTAACTAGTTTCTTAGGGTTTAAGAAAAATACAACATTCAAAGCATGCAGATTAACTGTTTAAATGATCACGTGCCATTTCTAATCACTCATCATAGCATGTTTCAATAACATATCAGTTTACTGGTCAGTCCAATGCACTCGACGGTACCATTTCAAGTTTGATATAAGAACTGGAGTTAACATAACTAATTTTTTATTTATCGACTCATTATTTAATGTCTGATTATTTGTTTCACAAAATTTGAGTGCAAAGGTTTTTTTTAAAGATGCCCGAATTTAACCGCGTAATGAGGTCAATGACAAAATCCTGTAGAATACTGTTTATAGGTTCGACCTAATAAAAAAAAATAAAAAAATAGCATAACTCAATATTCAGTAATTAGCCTTAATTAATAACCTAGATTTGTATAGGTCATTTTCAGTATTTTTGTGCGTAAAGTTTTATCCGCGTAAAGCGCGCACTGGTTTTGGTTTCTCTCTGACTGAATGTAAAATAAAAAATAAACCACCGAAATGACTCATCTTCATTTAACGTGAGTTTACATTCATGTAAGGCTGTATACATACTTATGTCGTCCTGGCGCGTCACAAACTTAAGTGTTTTGTCGTTGGGGTCGTAGCGTTTTTCTTCGTGCTGTGGTTCAGTCATTGTTTCTCCAGCAGGTTCAGAAATGAAACCTAAGTTTGACAGTGTTTTGTTGTTTTAAGGTTTGTCACATGGTTTCTCGGCGTAGGGCTTGAGATGTTATAGGCTGCGACATGTTATGTGTTTGTGTTTCCTCTTACCAATCGTTATATTTGCTAGTATCCACGTACAAAATAAATTAATAAATGGATGCTAAATCTAGAGGACAAAAGTAGCTTAATTTTTAAGTAGCTTAGCTTTAATTTTTTGTGATTGCAATTTTTATTCTATCTAAAGGGCAAAGGTGTATGCGAATATGACCGTTTATCTATTTTTTTATTTTTATCCAATAGCCTAGGTTAGGGCGTCAACTCATGCATATAAAACAGAAAGTGAAACGTTTGGTTCACACGGAGTTTTGCGAAGGAGTTTGTTTAGGTGTTCTCCTAAAATGGGAAAGATTTACCAAATCATAGTGGTTGGAATAAAGGGGGAGAAGAAAACGGTCGACGTTGCCACATCAGAGGAAGAATTTAACACGACGACAATTTTGCAGTTCAAAAAGAAAGTAGCAGAAAAATTACCCGGGCAAGCAGGTTAGATCATATTCTCATTAAATACGTAATGTGCATTTCTTAAAAAGATGGCTGTTGTTATTATTTTTGGTCACGTTTGTACCCGGTGCTGAACCCCACACGCGCAACATATAGCCTAATTTTACGCATTTGGGGAGAAAAGGGACTAGGTGAATGTACTTTTCATTTTTCTAATAACACTGTTCTACTGTTTTAAATCTTGTAACAGGGGATGATCCATCGTCTCTGAGGCTGCTGTACACAGATAAACAACTGGAAGACAGTGATACGTTCTTAGACCACCAAATTAAGGACCGCTCCACTCTCTTCATGGTCCTGCGTCTGCCCGGAGGCGTCCAGTCATGCTGAGAAGAAACATCCCTGTCGGAATGAAGCCCACCTCAAGATTTTTAAGAGACAGAGACACTTTTACACTTACTGACTATAGTAAACCAATGCGTTGTGAGTGTGGGTTATTGTAAATGGGGTCACTTATCTGTCACCCCACATCGGGGATAATGAGAACAATGTTTGAAACCTATCTCAGTAATTTTATCGAGAAAGAAAATTATTATTTATGATGGCCACTTTGACAAATTTGCCTATTTTAAGTATAGTATTAGTACAATTAATAAATGCTTACAGATTTTTTTTTTTTTTAAACGAATGATATCCTAATAAATGTGAAATAAAATGGAATTATGTTCTTTGCATTCAAGTTCTGTCCACGTCATTACGCGTGAATTCGAAAGTAAAACTAAGTCACTTATGGCTCCAGTTGTCTGGCGAAATTGGACGTGTTAATATGGTTTGAAACTGAGGTAATTAATCAGCAATAAGACTGCGCTTTGTCCTCTATAAATTCCCTCCGTGCACCAGAAGGAAAGACGACTTTCACCTGAGGTAAGTTCGGATGCTAAATATTCGAATAATAATAATTTAATTCACTATTAAAGATAAACACCCGCTCATTTTTGATCCCACCCAACCTAATGCAATTTAGCATAAGTTATGCATTAAAAAATAATAATCTCAGTATGTGTCATATTACAACAAAATCAACATGTCTGGTTTGCCTTCCAAACAAGTTTACAGAAACCTCTTATACAATCAGCTCTTTATAGGCTACAGCATGAAAACTCCAGGAAATGCTGAGAAACGTGAATATCCCAACAGGTGGGCTGCTCATCACAAACAATCACTGCTTAAAGTAATTGTCGAAAGATAAACGTTCTTTTTGTGTGGTCTCTCTGTTGGGTTATTTGAAATGCCTTGCCAGTACAGTGCCTTCCCGTTTCCTCGAGACTGATCTAAGGACACTTTTAAGGAAGGACCGAGTGCACGCAATGATCTAATGGACTCTGTTACTCCTGTAGGATACTCAGGGACTCAGTCCAATACAATGGTCTGAAAAATCAAGGCGCCACCTGCTACTTAAATGCAGTATTGCAATGTCTGTTCATGACTCAAAAGTTCAGAGAGAAAGTGCTGGGGTAAAATTAATTAAATAATCATAAAACATTTTTATATACAGTAGCCTATTGCAATTTACGACCCTTCTACTTTTTTTTATTTTCGGTGATCAATTTAGTTATGGAGCCTCCCCAGGAGACTGTGTTGAGGGAAATCTCTTGCTACAACTTAAGCAGCTGTTCAAACAGCTGTCAGGAAAAGCAGCCACAACTGAAGGAATAACCAAGAGTCTTGGAGTAAGAAATGGTGGGTTTATTTAATATTGTAGTCAACTAACGCTGATGCTAAAATTAGCCAACATTTGAATAACACGTTTTATTTAACAGAATAGTTTAAATGCCTATCCTGAGTAAAACAGTTGTATCATTTCCACAAAATTACATTTGTTTGATGAAACAAATTAAATTCAGGAGTCTGTTTATATGTATATTCAAGTTTTTGAGCAACAAGATGCAGTGGAGTATTATCGAAAGATATTGAAAGCAGTGGAGACCCATGCCGAGGTATTTCACATGTTAAACGTAGCTGTAAATACGTCTGTTTTGCAGACAGATATGCAATAACAGTAAAGTAGCCTACTGTATATATCAAAAATGAATTGCAAACAGCACAGTTAATTTGTTCCAGGCCTTCGAAGGAAAAATGAGCGACGTAACAAAATGCTGTAAATGTAGCAAAGAAACCAAAGAAACCAGTTCATTCATCTCAATACTTCTGTCTATTGATGTTGGAAATGATGAGGCGTATGATGTGGTAAGAAGACTAATAATGTCTATCATATGCAAAACGAAGGTTACGTTAGAAAAGTGTTTTGTTCTTGTATGTAGACAATTCATTGCTTTACAGTAGCTCCCCAATAAAACTTGCTTTTTTCATGGTGACCCTATAGGAAGACGGTCTGAAAGCCTTCTTTAAGCATTCAAAACTAGAAGAGGATGACTGGATGTACTGTGAGAATTGTGACCAAAAAACAGAAACAGAAACTGTGAGTAAATGAAAATGTAAAGATGGTTCACCTGTCAAAAAACATGCTTAAAATGTTCTTTTTACTCTTGCAGTGGAGCAAAATAGACGGATATCCCTCTGTTCTCACTCTGCACCTGAAGAGGTTTGACTTTGATTTCATACAGATGAGATACAAGAAGAATGAATGTCATCTGGATGTACCTCTCAGTCTACATCCAAGTACCTCCAATGAGGTATCTTTAATAACTCATACTACCAAAGGTAAACTGCTATTTAAAAAACATTCAAAATAGCCTAAGCATTAAAAATCCTCATCTGTCTCTGCAGGATAACTGGCCTCAATATGATCTTTATGCTGTTATCAACCATAATGGTGGATACACTGGTGGACACTATGAAGCTATCATCAGATCTTATGAAAATGGAATATGGTACCATTTTGATGACTGCACCGTAACACAGGTACATTTGTTTGTTGTTTAGATTAGCATATTGCTAATGTATATAACTGTACTGTAGATTTTTTTTTTGCTTAATATTCATGTCAATTTTTACAGACTTCAGAAGCATCATTGAGAAAGTGAGTGTTGCTCTCTCTTGCGATGAATGTATTCGTATTTCAATATTTAGTAGTAAAAAGTACTTTCTTGTTTCTTTGACAGCTCCAGTCTACCATACATGCTGATGTACAGAAAAAGTAAAGGTGAAATACACCAAATAACATTTACAGATCCTTTTAAAAAAAATTAGCATATTGTGATAAAGTTAATTATTTTCTGTAATGTACTGATAAACATTAGACTTTCATATATTTTAG
>JAUMHQ010000059.1:2923928-2950040 GCA_032361165.1 Enteromius paludinosus
AAGGCTACAGTGTAATTCGGCTATACATCCGCGCTAAAGGTGAAAGTCACCATAGCTTGTAGTATAGACTCCAACCCTACTTTGGGAATAGATTAACGGCGATAATTTTTTTATCGCGCGATAAGAGTCTCGCGCTGCGTTAACGCCGATAACGGCCCACCACTAATATATATATATATATATATATATATATGCAGGCTCTGAATGATGATAGCATAGCTACACATACACACTGTAATGTGTTATCTGTGCTACTGACAGACCAGAAAAAAAGGGAAAAAAGGAAAAACCAAAAAACAAAACTGATTTGCAGAGTCGAGAGAAACTTTTCTGAATCAGTTCTGTAACTCTGTAGATTTTACATTTATTGTTATGTTTCACGGTGATGGCAGATGAAGGAGGAACGCAGGAGTCGAGGATTCAAATTAAATAGCGTCTTTAATAAAATAAAAAAGAGGTAGAGCAAACACATCTAGCACACCACACGGTTATAATAAACGTTGATCGACAAACAGGAACTCAAAAAGCAGGGTATTTAAACACAACAAACTAATGACCAAATGAACAACAGCTGGGGAGACACAGGTGGCACCGAATTAACCAATAATCACACAGACACAGGAAAAACCAAATATGGGCATGAAAACGAAACTAACATAGGAAGACACCAAAACGAAACTAAAACCAGAATACAAGAACACAACAGACAATGGATGTAACGTTTATAGCACCATCGTGAGGTGAAAGGGACCATATGCACACGTCTGTTGAGCATTTGCACATTTCATATTCACATGACATATAGGTGAGACCACCAAAGAATAAAATAAAGCAAACTGATCACATTTTCATTAATACCTTTCGAGAAATACTAACTCTTGGTCAGAACAAAACAGACCAGAATTTAATAATATCTTACCTGCCTTTGAATGCTCAGATGTGTGCAGGGATAGTATCTATAAATATACTGTATTACATATATATATATATATATATATCATCATAGAATTTTAGTGCAGGGAATTAAGGCATAGACATAACAGTCTGACTTCCTGTAAAGCCACTTTGAAACATTGTGTGTTATTAAACGCATTGCATAAATGAGTGTAAATCATTTCCCATCCGCACATCAGAATTACTAAACTAATAACCTTAGCATAACCATTCTGAACCATACTATCACGCCACCGGGCTGCACTGAACCCAGTGTTACCTCTGTCTGGAGTTCGTCTGAGAGATTGACAGGAGGCATAAACTGGAGACCGCTCAGCTTCCTGAAAGACAGTTCAACGAATGATCAGCTGAATCATACTGCCCTTTTCACTTGTCTTTCTTTAATAAATTGTCAAAACTTACCTCTGCTTCCAGTCTCCTTATACTGAGTGTTACACATACACTAGTTCACCAACTCTCTCTCTAGATGTATAAAAGCTGAAGTATGGTCCTGCTGTCCCAGGCTCAAGGTGGCTCAGGCCCTTGAAGGGGACCAGCTCATAGATTCAGGGCTCTTTACTGAGGGTGAAGTGTAGAAAAATCACTAAAGCTGCTTCATATTTAAAGTATCTTGTGTGATCTGTGTGTCAGAAAGTACTAGTATTCTAAAAAAAAATAATAACAATAATTTGACTAAACAGTATTCCCAACATCATGAAGTCATGGAAAACATGGAAATTGTTTTTTCAGCCGTTATTAGATAATGCACTGCCCTATGATGTTAATGTTAAGGGATTAATTTACATGAATATATCAGTGATAAATTATGTTTGTAAAAACCTTCTACTAAGTTGTTTGAATTGATAGTATAAGTGAGTTATTTCACTCATGCTAAATACAGTGCATGCGTTGCAAGTATAGGTATATGGGATATGACATACGACTCAATGTGTCCTGTGGTGTGACAGAAAACAACCTCTAACAATGAAAATAAACCTATCTCATGCTATTTGTAACTCTTAGAATTAAGACACATTTTTCTCATGATATTTGTATGTTTTCTTTTTTTTTCCTTCAACATTTCTTTCACACCATAGGATACAGCTAAAATTGTATTTGTCAACTACCCATAAACAGTCTTTCTTGATATTCAAGTGAAAAAAGTTTCAAGTCATAAAACATTACAAATCCACTTCGTTCCATCCATGTACACCGCACTGTTGTACTGTCAATATAAATATTACCAAGCATTCCAAGAGAGAGACAGAAGGAGTGAGAGAGGCAGAGAGAGGAAAATGACAAAAACAGTGAGAGGTCATGATGGACGAGTGAATGACAGAACGAACCAGCAAAGACAATTGGGCAAGAGGCACTATAAATAGGGAGGAAAGCACACAAGGAACAGGTGAAAACAATCTACTAGACAAGGACTCAACAAGGCTAACGAGAGGGTGTGGAAACGAGGGACTAGTGTGTCACGTTGGTGCTGGTGAAGGAGAGCGTCAGAGACGTGGAATTCAAATAAACAAATATTTATTTTAATAATAAATCAAAAATGGAACATAGAACACCAAACACATTCGTTGACCGACAAGACAGAACTCAAAAGACATGGTATTTATACACAAGGGGTAAACACAATACAGGTGAGGAAAACAGGTGGGGCTCAATCAACTAATAATCACACAAACGACAGGAAATCCAAATAAGGGCAAACAGGAAATAACATGTGAAAACGAAACTAAACCAGGAACACATGAAAATGAAACTAAACTAAGAATGTAAAAATACAGACTCAAAACAGAACTAAAACAGACAAGAATGTGACATAGTGAAGCACATGACTGACAAAAAACAAAGCCATGTGCTGACACCACACAAGACACAAAACACAGGGACAAGCAGAGTCCTGACACTAAAAAAATTACAAATTAATATCTGAATATTTCTTGATAATTTTTTTATTTTTTTATTTCTAAGTATTATAATAAATAAAACATTGCACAAAATGATCTGAGACATTGTTATTACTGACCTTGAAATACCCATGACTGTATTTGCATCCCACAATGTTACTATGACAAATAATGGCTGGATGAACATAAACCATGGGTCTAACCAGTAAGGAGAGCAGAGCCACCGCAGCATCTGGATTGAGCACAAACACTGGTAAAGCGCCCCCAGCTGGGCATTTTCGGACTTTTCAGGTGGATAAAACAAGGTGGATATGATACACAATAGTGTAGTGACAGTAATTTATCGGGAAAAACAAACAAACAATGTAATGTAACAATGTTTTCACTGAAATTGAGCGCTTGTGCGACCTTTTGGCCATTTTCTTTTCTTTTCAGGGACTTTTTAATCTTTTCATTCTTTTATTATCATTACTATCACTCGAAGAGCTAATTCACAGATTTAATACACTGAAACAAATCTAAACAGAGTGCAAGGACAGAATGTGTGACTTTGGTAGCACTTTATTTTACAGTATATGTACTTAAAATGTACTTACCGTGTATACCTAAGAAAGCACTATAATGTGACTAAATGGGGTATAGGGGGTATAGGGGTAGTTTTGGGGTTATTATAGTTATTACCTAGTTATTAATATAATACGTATGTAGTATGTATTCTACAAGAGGAACGGGACCGTTAAATAAAGTGCTAACGCAACTTTTTATAGCATATACAGTATCAATGATTGTCATGATTACGAGAGTTTAATATAAGGCAGAGCTGGAAGCCAAAAAAGGAGGGCTCGATTATACCAATGTAAAAAGAACAATGAAGATCAACAAAGGGAAGTCACTTATGTTGTTAGCATAAATAAGCCTTTGCAGACAAGCTTTAATGCATCAGATTTCCAAAATGTCCATTTTATGACATAATTATATTGAATCAATAATTAACTAGCTATGCCAGCACACAAGCCTTCTTAACCCTTGCAGCAGATCCATTCTTCAATGAGCTTAAAGAAAATGTGCATTGAAAAAAGTGACATTTCTGTATTAATATAGGCTACATACATTTATGTTTATACAACTTCAGTTTTTTCAAAAGTCAAGTTTCAAAGGGATGTTCCATTAAATATACACTCACTTAATGAAATAACGTTTTGATTATTTTTTTTTATAAATAAAGTTGTTACCTAAACTGCTATAAAATATTCATAGATTATGCATCGCTATTATGCTTTTCACATGGAAGAACCTACTATATATATTTTAGATATTTTAAAAGCAATATTTTGGTTATGACTATGTTTGTGCAGAACAAGACCAATCATACAAAATAATAGGCCTTTTCTCTAAATCAGTTTTTTTAAATAATTCTTATACAAAAGCTTGTGGGAGCTGAGGTGAGGACTTACAACCTTTACATTTTAAAGGCAGCGTTGTAATATTTTTAGACGCCCATTCACACAGATTGATGCCCTCTCACTTATATTCTCATAATAACCAAGCTCAGCTTCCTCGATTACAATTACTTGCTTTATCTTTAATTCTCGACTCTTGTTTTGGCTTCATCGAGCAGAATCCAGATAGCTACGTACCATCCGCGTCACCGACGGCGTCGTCGTCCGTGACGTCACAAGCCTTTGGCCGGAGCTGAGCAAAAAGCTCAAGCGCCAACAAGACATCTCTAATATACTGAGCTGGAGTCCGTTTAGGTACGAGCGTAGTGACGTCGGATTTATTTATGGAAATTCGCAAATTGTCATCATCTACAGAGAGCGCTAGCTTGAAACGCGCATAACGTCTAGTAAAACGTAGCTTAGCCATAAACCTGTAAAGAATACTAACCGGAGGCAAAAAAAGAAAGAAAATATTAAAAAATATTATTATGTAATATTATATTATTAAAATATTAATAAAAAAATTATATATATATATATACACACACACACACACACACACACACACACACACACACACACATATTAGCTCCTGATTACAAGCACTTTTAAAAGCAATTTCTTGTTTTCTAAAACACACAAACAAAAAAAGAAAAAACAATAAAAAACGGTTTAATCGTTATTTGATTACAGTATTACACGTTATTTGGTCAGGTATGTCCATATATACAGAAATGTAGCTAAAGCGAAGTCCGTGAGGAGTGTCTGTCCAGGCTTTACTGCAGAGATCTATCCTGACGTGTGCAGGAGGGAGGGGTTGATTGATGCTTGCTTTTGCGTCTCTACATCATGAGAGCAGGAGAGGGATGAGTCACTAACCGGCTGATATAACATAGCACTGCAGAGCATCTCTGAGCTCACTGCCGGGAAAGCGCATCTGCGCGAGACGGCGTCATTCATATTAAACAATATTCAAGGTAGTGATCGTTCAGATTGTAGCTTAAGTAAAATAGAGTGGGAAAGTTATTGCGGTATAATCAGAGGCTGTGTGGGTCTTACGAATTGCGCACAAATGTCTACTGAAATGAAAGATATCGCCTTCTCCTCCAAATTCCCTGAATATTATATTTACCTGTAAGAACTGCAGAGTTCATCTCTAGATGCGCACAAGGCTTGAGTTATTATTATTCACTTTATAATTAGTAATAAGGCCTATTATAAAATATTTTTCACAGGCCTTTAATGACGCTCACCTGCTTTTATTTAATGCGCCTTTTTTAGATGAGACAGGCTGTCTCGAATGCAGTTGTCGCGCAATAACACAACATGCACACATGCATGAGCGCGCACTTGACACCTGTTAGCTCTCGTTGCGCGCGCTTCTGATGCGTGCCATTGTTGTGACTCGCGCTACGTGGACTACCTCAAAACTCTGACGCCAGGTCGCCATGGAAACTGCTTTAAGCTGAGGCTCTGAGAGAGCAGAAGGTGTGGGTTATTTAAGAGTTTGAGAGCCGCGATCCGCCTGAACAGCGACCGGCTCCCGCAGCACTGCCCAGCTTCGGAGTACAGCCTAATGAACCCTAAACGACTGAGCCAACGACCAAGATCACTGTCGGAGCACCCCTGGAGATCAGCCCTGACGCGCCGCCACTACAACGATTCTGCTCATCCAGCGGTGAGTTGAACAAGTCCCATCTTTGTGTGCACTTGGACTCGTTCTAACACAGGACTAGATAAATAGTCGTCGCTGTGTCAAGTTTTGAATCTCTACACTGTATGTTTTCATTGGCAAAGTTTGAAAACCCATATTGCACTAGTAACGCAACTCTTTTGTATGGAAAGTGGATACTTTTAGGGTAGCGAAATGATGACGACACCATGTTTACTATTAAATCGACTGCACAAATCATTCTTATGCACTCGTAAAAAACGCGCTGTTTTGTTTATAACGTTTACATCACGCATCGGGTGATTTAGAAATGTCTTGTCTGTTTTGCTTCTGGCCGATCAGAACTTTAACACACTTGGTCTGTAAACAGTTGGTGATCAGAAAAGAATGCTATTCAACACGAGACAGGCCAAATTTACTTTACGCGTTTAAATGCATCAAAAGGCATTATGCATTAGGAAGTGTGTGTGTGTGTGTGTGTGTGTGTGTGTGTGTTTTCTGGAAGCTGCTGGCGTGTATCTGTGAATGGATGAGCAGAAGTACTCGGATGACTCACAGCGGCTTATTTGCGGGAGAGCGCGCGCATGAGGGCGGGGGCGCTGCAGCGTCACACTCTCCACATTTATGCGTGTGTCTGTGGACAGATGGCACCGAAAATACTAATCAAGCTCTTTTGCACAAGTGCATAATCACGGGGACAGCTCTTTGAGGAGTTTGACTTTATATCTCCGTGGGATTGAACTGTCGTGACGCGACGTTCTGTGACGTCTTTAGGCACCGGTCCGGCGTCACGACGCCCCCTCACCCGGTCTCTCCCGCCCACTCAGTCGAGATGTTGGCTGTCTGGTGTACATGCTACAGAAGCAGACTTCAGTTATAGGGGCAGCTGGGTTCATCAAGCTTTTTCCCAAACATCAGGTTACAGTGAATGTGCAGAGCTAAGATGACTGAAGCTCTGAAGAACATTCCAAGGAAGTAAACAAGAAACTGTAATGCCACTGCCCGTGTCTGAACATTCGTGACCCTGGACCATATGAAGTCTTAAGCAGCTCGGCATGGGTATATTTGTAGCAATAGTTAACAATACATTTTATGGGTCAAAATTGTCAGGATATTAAGTAAAGATCATGTTCCTTTAATATATTTAGCAAATTTCCTACCAGAAATATAACAAAACTTCATTTTTGATTGGCTATGCATTTGGACAACTTTAAGAGAGCTTGCACCTCAGGCTCACATGTGCAGGTGTCAGCTTGCTCCAGACTCTTTTGTATTCTTTGGAAAGCTTGATATTTAGCAGCTCATTCAGTTCTTCTTGAATAGTCTTGATTTGTTTATTTCAAACTAGTTCTTTGGTTCGGTAACCAAGTCTCATGAGAGCTAATAACCTGGCTGTAATGGTTAAAGTGTTTGATTCTGCACTCTCAGGCTTGTTCAGTACACAGATGAATCGAGCATTTCTTTAAAGTCAGTCATAACAGCATAATTAGGTTATTTGTCAATCAATCAGAATTGATCAGTCTAAAGTTCAGTTCAGTTTGTTTTTGAGAAACACAGTGTTTCAAATAAAAATGTGTTGATCTTTAAATAAGTCAACAATTTTTCAAATCTATAAAAGAAATCAAATGTTTGGGTTGCAAACTTTGGTTACCTGACTGAAGGGAGATTTTGATGACATGGACTCAATCAATCACAAACATCTAATTTATGATCATTCATAATAATAAATAATCCAATAATGCTTTTTTATCAAAATAATACCACTACTACTAATTATTATTATTATTCCAGCCTGTATTTTATCAGGAAAATTATCTAATTCTAAATTTTTTTTTTTTTTCTTCAAATACATTAAACAGACAAAGCATCTACAACAAGATGTTTCAAATGATTTAAAATAACGTTAAAAACTTTTACTGAGACCAGCTTCCTAAGTTGCAGCTTATTCCAATCAGAGGGAGCAGCAGACTGAAATGCCTTTTCTCCAGTTCAGTGCACCACAGAGCGGAAGAAACATTCCTGCAACCAACGACCATAGCTTCCTACATGTTGTTTTGTTTTACAGATGTAGATCTGAAGATATGAAGGAAGCAGTCCCAGGATAGATTCATAAATAATTTAAATGATCCAGTTACTCATATTGCACTCATATTACTTATATTATTGATGTTGTACTAAATGCACTTTTTTTAGAAACGGGCCCATTTAACTTTTTCTAGCATTGTTATCATTGTTGCTGGTTAGTTAGCTGGCTAATGTTACCAGCCAGTCAAGACTTCTTATTGGCTAAATTGAAGACGAACAAGGAAGTAACTAAAGAAATTCATACATAAAATGTTGTACTCTACAAACTGTATTCTGTGACACCAAGACAGTTTTAAAATGACTCAATTTTAAACTATGCACTCTTTAATGCCAGTTTTTTTGTTGATTAAGTTGATTAAGAAAAGTTGAATTATAAAAACCTCTTATTGAACTGATAAAATGCTGTGTGGATTCTTGGACACTTCAGGCTCTTGGTGGCAGCTATAATTATGTAGCGTTTGCAGAGGGACTTATAAAGTAACTTTATGAAGCTCATACACTAGACACAAGTGTGCACTAGAGTACACGAGTACATAGTGTAAAGTATGTCATTTAGGACACAATTGACATAATAAAGAATAAAGCACAATTTAAGTGTTAACAGGTCAAATGTAGAATTTTCTGTATGAATACAAACATTCTAAACACAGTAACATGTTACTGTCATTTATATTTCATGTACATCCTCACCAGGCAAACAGCAGTTCCCTGACTGAACCCGTTTTGAGGGTACAAACACTCGCTCCTGCTACTGCTTTGAATGAGTTTGATAGTTAGTTCCAAGAACAATGATGTGACTTTCCAAACCAATCAACACCAGCACCAGGTCTTTGTTTCTCAGCACTGGTCTGTTTCCATGACATGTTTCCAGTATTTTGACAAATGCGTACAGAATGTGTGGGCCACACTTACAACATAATTGCTGTAAAAGCGCAAGGGAAGTTTTACAGAGCTTTATTTACATATTTTTAATTATTTGCAATATAAATAAACTTCTAAATGTCTGTTCAGTAGTTTCAATGCAACAGATGCTTTAAGTGATTAACATTTTGCAAAATACACACTCATCTCTGGACTAGTAGAATTAATACATCTATTTCAGCTGGAAAGTTTTCCTTGAAATCTTACAATTTATTAGCATGAGGTACGTTCCAGAACATGAGGAATAATAGGATATTACTGTTCCAGGGCAGTGTTAGTGTGGGGTTTGTGTGTTAAAGGCATTCGTCAGACCTGCCATAGTCTTGCACACAAACTTGTTGTCTTGTGTATGCCGCTCTCTAGTGGCCAAGACTGAAAGTGTGGGTATTGGGACAAGAACCATGAAATGGTTCTATAGAAGGGGAGGGCAACTTTAGCCCTTCAGATTCACTTTTCTACAAAGTTCACTCTAATAAAACAACCCTAATCAATTTGTAGTAGCAGCATGTTTGTTTACAGCCCTACTAAAAACTGCTAACTAACACATACGGGAATGGGCCACACATGTTTTACTAGCTGGGAATATTTTGCAATGTGATCACCTCCTGACTAAAGCAGATGAATACACTTTATTTCGCTGAACACAAATGAAGAAATTTTGAAGAAAAAAACAACAAAAAAAGGCTGTTTTGGGTCTCCATTGACTCCCTAAGTATTTGTTTCCTACTATGGAAGTCAATGGTGACCAAAACAGCCTGGTTAAATTTTTTTACCTACTTGAGGGTGAGTAAATGATGATAGAATTTTCATTTTTGGGTGAACTATTCCTTTAAGCAATGTTTTTTTCACAGCGAGTCATCCAAAATTTTGTTTCATAATTTTCCAGAAGCTTCTAGAATCTTCTCGTTCTTGCAAAAGCAACAAATAAATAAATAAATAAATAAAATATTGAGTAAACTATATTTCAGAATTAATGATTATACGACATAAATAAATATGTAAGATTACTGCTGTGGCACTGAAGAAAGTAAAAGGCAGAAAAAGAGAAAGAGCGCTCCTGCTGGAGCAGAGGAAGAGTCACTGTTACAGAAGTGAGCAAATATAGAAAAAAAGAAACAGCTCTCATGGCAGTGGATGGAGAGATCACCACTGATGTAGTGATGAAATTAAAGATGACCATAGGGAGGGATCACTACTGTAAAGAAAGAAATTAAAGATCTAAGAGAGGAAGAGCACTCCTGCAGGAGAGAAGGAACCTAACTCAGTAGTATTAAATTCAATTCAGGTTTATTTATTTAGATTTTTTTCACAGTGCAATTTATTGCAAACCAGCTTTACAGAAAATGTAAGTTTCTACATTATATTTAGCAATAGCTTATCAGTGGTCTGTCTATCTCAAGTTGATGTCCATATGGCAGAGATTTAAAGTAAAATCAAAGCAGTTAGTTAATGTCAGGTAATCAAACAGATGGTCAACACTATTAACAGCAATGACTATATTTTGTGATCAAACTTATAATTCGGTAGGGATGAAATCAAATTAGTAATAAAATTAAAGATAAAAGAGGAAAATAGATAGAACGCTCCAGGGTAGAAAAAAAAGAGTAGAGATGGAAGAGAAAAGATAAACCTAGTTAAACAGCAGCTGTAAGAGAGAATGAAAGCTTTTCTTTGCCTGAGATAAACTGAGGGCCTTTGTCTGTTGTGATTATCTGTGGAAGGCCAAGTTTAAAAACAAAGAGTCCAAAAAATTAACAGTGACCTTGGAGGTGACATAACCCATAGCAGTAAATTTAGGTCATTTGTCATGAATTACAACTAGATAGCACTGATTGTGGGGCACCCCATGAATCTCACCACAAATATCCAGCTGAAAGTGCTGCCAGGGTCAAGAGGGCCAGGCTAAGGGGTGGAGGGTTGGTGGAGTTGAGAGGCCTGTCTTTGCCACTCACAAGTAGGGTTGTTCCGATTCCGATACTAGTATCGGAAATGCTGCCGATCCCACAAAAAAATCTGGCATCGGTATCGACGAGTATGTGAGTCCACGTACCGATCCGATACCATTTTCCTAAACATAACCTAGTTATGCCCGCTAGCTTTGCTTAACACTGCAAATCGGAAATCAATTCTTCTTCGCTGCTCAGAATGCAAAAACAGGAAGTTGTGTCGTGTTGCCACAAGCAACCACTGTTTAATGGCAGCGAAGAAGTAGAAGTATGTCCGCTGTTTGGCAGTATTTCAGGCTTGATCAACCAGCCAGTAAACCAGCAACATGTATTATTTGTCAAACTGCGATTTCAAGGGGTGGCATAAGTATTAGCAACTTTAACACAATGAATTTAATAAAGTATTTGAATACGCGTCAACCCGTGTAACGATGGTTACACAAAAGCTAGGAAAGAGAAGGACGAGCTGTGCCAGACGCAACTAACGTTGGAAGCTTCATTCAAACGAAGAGAAAAGTTTTCACAAGACAGCTAATGAGCAATAAAGATAACCGACAGGATTATCGAGTTTATTGTACTGGATGACCAGCCACTGTCAGTGGTGGAAAACGTGGGGTTTCGCCACTTAATTGAACATTTGGAGCCCCGGTACAGTTTGCCTGGTCGCAAATATAACTCCGAAACAGCGCTCCCTTAGCTATATGAGACAGTGCGTGAACACATTTCATGGATAAAGGATGTGTGAACGATCAGCTTCACTACTGACATGTGGAGCTGCGACTTTGACAGCACACTGGTGATGCAGTGACGCTGTCATCTTTAGTGCTGCAGGCGCGTGTTTTGCGGCTCGCGCACCGGCAAGTCCATAGCTGAATCAATCGATTGTATGCTTGTGAAGTGGAATATTTCTAAATACCGTGTTCATGTTGTTTTGCGCTATAACGAAGTTCTTTGTACATTACCATCACTCTGTTCTTCTGTTTGATAATGTTCAGTGCTTTGCTACAATCTGTATTGTTAAAAGCACTATTTAAATAAAAGTGACTTGACTTGACTACATACCACTTATCTAGATCAGTGCTTTTCAGTCGTAGTCCTGGAGACCCACGGCTTATTTTGCATGTCTCTCTTATTTTTATATATTTAACACACCGGGATCAGGTCGTTAGCTCATTAGCATGTCAGGACCAGGATTGAAAGCCATAGATTTAGATTATGTGGTGTGTGAAAAAAAATCTCAGATTTCCAAATTCTAGAGTATTTCAAGAACTGCTTCAGCACTTTTTGTGTAGAGCGAGACAGATCACGTGAATGTAACCCTCAACATCAGCAGCACTGGTCTGACGCATCCTCTGCTTCTTCCCTTTTCCACTCAACATCAAACACTGCAGGCTTTCATTATTGCTTATAATGTCATTTTTTCATGGTGGTGCCACAATAAAAGTGGTATGGTATCAGATGATCTATTACCATAGATCTTTTTACTTTGTTTGTGAGCGTCTTTTGAATCCGCTATATGTCTCGTGATGTTTTATGCCACTTCATGCACTGTCTGTGGTAAATGTAGGTTTCTGTTTATGTGTTTGTCTGCTACCTTCTACCCACTTCCTGCTGCCAGTTCTCTCACTCTATTCAGTCTAACGAATATTCAGTGAATGCAGAAATGCAATTAAGTTTTGAATTCAAGAGCTAATTAAACCCAAACTCTCTGTTTCACAGACAAGGCTTAAGCCTAGTCCTAGACTAAAATGTAAATCTAAGCTGTTTTAATTGAAAGAAACTTTGCACTGACTGATCTGGTCAGTGTCTTTGTTTGGTCTTAAGATGCACACCAGTAATGGTTTTTAAGGCATGCTTATGAAAAATTGCTTAAATGCCCAAATTGAACTATGGCCTAATCCTGGCTTAGGCTAAGCCTTGTCTATGCAACAAGGCCAAAATGTTTAATAGTTGTCATCATTTACCTTTTACACACCCTCATGTCTTTGTAAACACTTTCTCTTTTTTCTGTAGAATGCAATATAAGAAATTGTGTTTCTTTCTGATATAAAAAAGAGAGTAACAAACTTTCAAACTCTAAACTGGCATAAAACCACCATAAAACATTACAAACAAAGCCAACATGACTATATGGAAACGTTTTAACATTTTTGGGGAACAGACCGAAATATAAGTCATTACACAGTGACAAAGCACATGAGCATTCAAAGGTTTGGGGTCGTCATGCCTCTTATGCTCACCTAGGCAGAAATTTGATTAATATCGATGTTAAAAAACGTTGTGCTGCTTAATGTAAAAACATGATGCGCTTATTAAAAGATCATTTTAAGAAAATAAAGCTTGGATGCACTGCATTTTTGATTAATTGAAAGCATGCTTTCAAAAAAAATAAAAATAGCTGACCCCAAACTTATATGGTTTTTTTAACCAAAAAAATATGGTTTCGAAACATGAGGTTTTCTGGATGAACCACTCTTTCTCCTTTTAGCTCAATACTTGTTCGTAAAGACTTTAGGTCTACAAAAGCAACTCCCAAAACACCCTCATCCCCATGCTTTAACTTACATATGCATGCTGCAGCCAGCAGACGATTGGCCACGTAGGGTGCTATACACGTGGGGAAGATGGGCTGCACCATGTAGTTGGAGAAAGTGATGGCTATCACAGCCTGACTGGTGGGCTCGATGATCAGAAGAGACGTCCAAAGACGGATGAAAGCCAAAAAGCCTCCAAAGGCCTCCAGGATATAGGCGTAGCTGGCACCTGACTTGGTGATGGTGGTCCCGAGCTCAGCATAACAGAGGGCCCCAAACACAGAGAAGATCCCTCCAATTGTCCACACTACCAAAGACAACCCATAGGAGCCACTGTACATCAGTACGCCTTTGGGTGACACGAAGATCCCGGAGCCGATCATGTTGCCCACGATGAGGCATACGCCATTGAGCAAAGATATTTCTTTTTTCAGTTTCATGGACTCCTGCGAGCCGCTTGCCTTCAGTTTTCCATTGGACACCTCTGAGGACTGGTCCTCCGTGGGTGCGGGGCTGTAGGATGCCATCGTTTTAAAAAGGCCGAAGGAAAAAGCCTGCCTAAACCGGTTCTACGCTCAGCTACGAGGGTTTTAAGGAGGTCTGCAATGTTCCCAGCTAGTTCTTGAGATCTTCAGGTGACATCTGGGGGAAACAGAAGACGAGGGGTCAGTATTTATACACACATGCATGCTCATATAATAATCTCCAAAGAAACAGGGCAGTCATAAAGAGCTCACATACACACTCCTGCTTTTCAGACGTACATATGGCTATTACGGATCCATTAGACGTCATGGCAAATGGCTTTTTAAAGGTGTGTAAACAGAGCCGCACAGAGAAAAAGGACTAAATGTAAGAAAAACATCCAGCTTGGTCGTAGTCTTAGCCAATGGCTTAATCAATCACCATTCTTGACGTGGACATTGATCCACCTGATCTCTAGTCAAGCAAGACCCAAGACCAAATGCTGGAGGGGTTTTTAATACATCAAGTCCTATTCAACCCTACCCTGTTTTCACTCTCCCTCACTTTTAGCATGAAGACTTCTTGGTGTGTCAGCATGCTGATCTGTCACATGCTCCTCAAGGTTCAATGGACCCAAAAGAGTTACGCTCAAGAGCACAGGGTGCAAAACCTCTTCATACGACGATATTAAAAATACGCACATACAGGAAAATGAGCAGCTAATTGAAGCTCAAAGTTGAGAGCCATTATTGCTGACCATGCCAAACTGCACGACGAGAAAGGAATAGCTTGTTTATTAATAAGATCCTGAAATCTAAATGGGTATTTTGTGCTGTTGCACGTTATACCTTAGGAGCTGTAGAATTCCGGGTCACCTGGTTGTTTAAATTTAAAAAGGTAGTTTAAAATTTTGAATTCAAACTTTTCAAATTGTTGCAGACCTGCTGGCCCTTGGGATCATTTCCACCTTTCACACACTTACTCCAGCAGTTGCGTAGATCTGATTAATTGCCTTGTTTAATGCCTGGAAAGGTCTTATCAGAAAGAAGAAAGTTGCATTCAGGAAAGACAAAAAGAGATAGAGAAGTGATGATTAAAGAACTTAAATGAGTGGGTGGACAGTAGGCAATTACTGCACGTGATAATTAAACAGCCACACCAATGCAAGATCTTTAGGGACCAGAGAGCAAGGTTCAGGACATGCTGATAAGCGCTCTGAAAAAACAACTATAAAACAAAACCACTCAAGGTTACAGCTATGAGTCAGTATTGCTGTAAAGCAGAATATTTAGTGAAATTGATTTTTATCACTATTTATTAGTACTTGTAAGAGTAGCCTAAATGTTTAAAAAAATCATGATAATTATATAAAGTCATCATAAATCTGGTCCATACGAAACTTGTAATATAAATTTTTTTGCAATGAGGTCTATGTAATTTAAAGCTTTATGAAATAATCATTCTGGCTTTAAATGACGGTGTGCGTTACCTTTTGCTCCAGGTGCAGAACTGGCATCAGGATGCAGCTTGTAGCCTACTGATGCTTTATCTGCCGTTCATTTTCACAGACACGGTCGAAGTCGACGTGCAGCTCATTTTATTTCCCCGCGTGAGATCTCAGTCACAGCTCGCGCTCGAGTTCCCTTCCGTTTCAGACGTTTGAAGGAGATTGATGAACTTCTGCTCTCAGTCACATACGGACTGCAAACACGGCGAGTAAGGGGAGGAGAAAAGAGACAGCGCAGCTCTCTCCGAACTACTGAACCATTAGATAATGAGCGTCTGGATTAAGTTATGGTACATAGCCAACCATTTAAACAGACCTCAGAATGAAAGACGTTTTTTAGGCTGTTTGAGACATTTAGGTAAGTTGTTGTTATCGTGAATTCAAACTATTAAAACATTTATTATTTAATTGAAATATTATATATATATATATATATATATATATATATATATATATATATATATATAAATGAAAAACGTCAATTTAACCAGAAACTTGAAAATATGAAAATATGCATGAAAATAATGGAAGTAGGCTAAAATATTCCATTACTGAAAACAAATTAGAGCTTTGTAAAATATTAGAAAAAAAATATTTCAAAATGACAAAAAATGTGTAATTGAAATGAATGAAATAAAATAAAAACGTCGGAAAAAACAAGCTGAGATTCGTTTTGAAGAAGTTTTAGCCTGCATTCATATTTTTAGGCTATTGTTTTCTAAAATAAATGGAAAAAAACGTTGTAAACATTTTAGGATTGGTTTGAATTTAAGCCACCTTGCTTACTGAATGCTGTAACCTACTTGCCCATATACCATGTATAAAAAGTCTCGATGAAATTCTCAAAAAAGAGTGCTTGCATTATTAGCAGTTCACACCTGTGCGTGTGTCGCCATCGTGTGGTTAAAATGGGATGTTACACCACATCTGTTTTTCACAATTTACTAGTAACCAACTTTAAATGTTATCTCTTTTAATATTGCAAATTTTCTTAAGCTAGCGTGGCAAGATAATTATTAAACTAACTTAAATGAAAAAACATAAACAGTAAGTTAAATATGTTTATCATATATAAACATAGACAAAATGCCGTTGCAGTTTACAAATATATTGTGGGGTTAAAAAACCACCTACAGAGCCAAGTCTAAATGGAAAAAAGATTTACTTTACAAATATTTCAAAAATATATACTTTAAAGACCTGTGACCACTGCTCATTCATCACATCTTGTTCCTTTTTGCTTCCTAGAGGTGCTACATTAAGGCATATTTGGCACGGTCTCCCAAAGATTTCCTTATTTTTGATTGAGACATGTCTTTATCCCTTCCTGAATGCATGTGGACAAACTTCTACCACATGCCTTGTTTCTGGCTCATTGTTCGTCTCCCTCTCAACCTCAAAATTTCTCTCCTTGGTTACAGGTTGTCATGGTTTCGAGGGCCTGGCAGAGGCAGGATTAGGAGCCATTTTAGGGACAGCTGGCCGGGTCGGTCTCCACCTCCCCTTCATCCCGCGCAGAGACGCTCAGGGGGGATGAGGGGGGACATTGTGCGAGGATTAGAGCTTCCTGTGTGTCAGCCGCATTACACAGGGATGGGGGGGTGGGGGGGGGTGGAAAGAGAGTGAAAGAGGCAAAGAATGAAAGAGAAAATGAAAGAGCGAGCATATGAAAGAGAGCATGACACAGAAAGCGAGAGGGTGTTTGAGGGGAGGGAGTGAAGTCTGTACAGCTGCACACTCAATCACATTACACAAGTATGTGTGTGTGTGTGTGAACAAACACATACAGACACACACAACATACACACATATACAGCCATCAACATGCACATCACCAATCTGGGAAAGTAAAACATTAAAGGAGACTTTAAAAAGGGGGTGGGGGGGTGAATGAAGACAATTGCTCAAGAACAAAGTGCCTTATGGAACAACAAAAAGCCTCGTCGGATGTTGAAAATTGCTTAACAGGTGGCAGTTTTCCAGTCAAAGCAATTCAAATAATGCACAAACATTAAAAACAGCAAATCGTGAGACATTCATTCTGACTTTATTTCTCTTTTTGACAAGTTAGGACCACATTACATCCAAGAAAATTACAACACAAAGTTGTTAGAGTTCGACAGGGCCAACAAAGTTGCTTCAACCTTCAAGATTACAGACATATTGAAAGCTTCAGCCTAGAGCAATTTTCATCTGCTTTTGCTTATCTGCAGCATTGTGAAAAATAAAAATATGATTCGCTGTTTTTTTTTCGCAGTCAAAAACTTAATACACACAAATCAGTGGGGATTTTAAATAAGTTGAAGAACAGGCATTGTGCGGAAAGTAAATCTGACCCTCTAAGCAATTCAATCCCATCGTCATCATTATAACCCTCCCTTGTCAATAAGAGATTCAGCAGTCACAGATATAGTGCAGCTATTTAGAGAAACACCTACAAAGTACAGCAGCATAAAAGTAGATAAAAACCGGGTACATAAAACAAAAATTATATTTACATTCAGCTGCACATCAGTTGGTCAGTTTTGGTATGATCCCTATAATCCTCTTTCATCTCACACCTCAGGTCAGTCCCTTTTTTCCTATATTTTGCTCGAAATTATGTATTTTCTTATGCTTTACGTGTATTTTTATGTCTATCCTGAAGTTCCAAATTGATTTCAGAAATTGCACTTAGACACACAATTAATTTGCTTGTCATTTGTTATACACCGATACTATTTTCAAGATCCAATTATGGTGCATTGTGATATTTGAAGTCTTTATCAATATGATTCAATTGTCTTCATGAAAAGGCACTACTATTACATATGGACCGATGTACTAATATTCTACAATATCAAACTATTAAAAACTACCCCTAACCACAAAGTTGAAAAATAAGTTGTCATAGAAATCAGTAAACAAGAATAGTGCTATAACCTAACTAATCACATTCTTTTAAGCAGTGTCTTTAGGCCTGTCGTCAGTAGCAGACACTGGATGCTCAGTCAAGGACAATTTATTGGTACTTTCCTCTGACATGTTTTTGGCATCCTCTCCCCTCAGTTTTCGATGAGTCGACTCCTCCGTACGCTCCACAACTTTTCCCTCAGAGGACTGTGAGGATGCAGCACTAGCCAACTGATTCATACTTCCGCTGTGGATTTTCATATGCCCCTGTTGAAACACACAAAAGTTGTAAGCCTTGTTTCTGACACATACATGACAATATAATGAATATTTCATAGATATCTAGCATTGCATCTTTTTCAAATAATCTATGTACCTTCAATCCACTGCGGCTAGCATACTCTTTTCCGCACTCTGTGCAGCTGTAAGGTTTCTCTGAGCGCTGTGGTTGTGGAAGGGCTACAGGAGTCTCTGAGGTTGCCACTTCGGTCTTTTCTCCATCCTTCCTTTGGTCCTCTTCTGCCGACTCTTTTGCATCATCAGCTTTCACCTTCTGCTCCACGGCTCTGTCTGGAATGTGCAAAGAAGCAATCTCTGTGGCTGGGTGGGAGTTGTTGCCATCATTGGACTCAAGAACCTGGTCGATTCCATTCACATTAAGCGTTGTCTGCTCGCTGCTTTGGTCTGATTTAGACAACCCTGGGCTGGAGGGCGGAGTGAGGGCAGGTGACAGATTGAGGGCTTCAGAATTTAAACTAGCTTTTGGCCCATTGATCACTGTTTGATGTGAAGCACCATTGTGCCATTTCTTATCAAATAAGGCATCCTGGGGGTTGGTCCGGGTACAGAGAGATAAGGGGGTGTCTTCATCCTCTTGTGCTGAGCCATTGACGACTTGAGATTTGCTCTGATGGACTGTGCCATAATGGTTCTCATCCGAATTGTTAGGTGGACTGTTTTCTCCTGAGGGGCCCTGCTTCTCCAGTGTGACGGTTGGACTAGCCTCTGGGGTGTTGTCATAGGGATCTTGATCTGACTCCATGAGCTGATCTGCATCATCTGATGTAGCATCTCTTAGGCTAGCACCAGACTCCAGTAAGCTGGCAGAGGAAGACATGCTCATATTTAGAGGAAGAGACTGGAGGTTTTTGGGTAAAGAAACCCCATCCATTTGACCACGGTCTTCCTCTGACTGCAGGGCCCCATTGCCTTCTGGGGGCAACTGGCCCCCCAGATGCATCCGAATGTGATGCTGCAGTACCACGGCATTTGTAAACTTTCGCTGACAAAGCGGGCATGAATTCTGGCCACGTGCATTGGCTGGACGTGCTCTGTGTGTGGCCAGATGAGCCCTTAGACTTCCCTTTGTGGAGAAGGAGCGGCCACAGAGTTTGCAGGGGAATGGACGTTCACCTAAGTGAGTGGCCTGGTGTAGACGTAATGCCCTTGGACAGCTGAGGACACGGAGGCATACCCCACACTGATTAGGCACCAAAGAGGAGGCAGTTGACCCTTGGAGCTCTTGGCTGGCCGGGTCACCACTGGGATTTGGGTTCAGCCCTAAGGCAGCCATCATTTCTCTCCTGTAAGCTGAGATAGCATTAGCACTGGAAGTTGTGGATATGTCATTAGCCTGAGCCTGGCCGTCATTGGCGCCTTTTGGGAAGGGCTGCTTTTCTAACTTCTGTGCCAGTCTCTGCAGCTTGGAGGTGTCAGAGGTGGCAGAGGATGAGGACGGAGAGGAGGCGGGAGGAGAGGAGGTTTGAGGTTTGGAGTATGAGAAAGGAAAGGTAAGTGGGAGGTGTGGGGAAGGCAGGTGAGGGGGGCGAAGAAGGGCTAGGCTAGGATGGTGGGCAGAGGGCCCTGATGGGAAGAGAATCTTCGGAAGATGTGCCAGCTGGGAGTATGGAGAACTAGGATGTAAGGTAGAGTGTGGCGGCGTATTCTCATCAAACCTCTGCTGCTTTGCACCTTTGTATTGGCCAGTCATAGCAGAGGAGGTGATGGATGAAGATGACGACTGCGCACTACTGGAAACAGAGGCTGCGGCTGCGGCTGAGGCACGGTTTAGCTGTAGCAAAGAGTGGGCAGTGGAAAGCAGTGCCAGATCAACACTGGGTGGCAACGGAAGGGAGGAGGGAGATGGATGAGATGACCCGGACAGGAAACCCAGAGCTAAACTATCTGGCACACCTACGCTACCTTTAACCCCAAAAGGTTCCTCATCCTCCGCTCTACGTTTTCTGCGCCTTTGTGATGGCCCAGAGCCAGATCCGGATTGGCTCTGCTCAGATAGAGCAGGTGGCAAAAGCGAGAGAGACAGCTCGGGATTTTGCTCACGGTGACGGAGGAAGTGGGCTTTGAGGTTGCCGCGGGTAGTGAATCGACTAAGGCAGACCGGACACTGGTACGGTCGCTCACCGGTGTGAGATCTCAGATGGATCTGTAATGAGGAGTCACTGCTTAGAACCTTCCCACAGAACCGGCATATGTGCTGTTGGCGGCCTGAAGATGAGCTTGATGATCCGTTTGACGTACTAACAGTGGAACTGAGAGATAACTGGTCCTGGGAGAGGCTGACTGTGGGTAAGGGAGGAGTTGGGAAATTCACACCGTTGCCATGACTGATGGGTGTGTTGGGAGACTTTTCATTGAGGTAACGAGGTGGAAGTCCTAGTGTTAGTGAGAGAGGGTGCATAGAGGCTGAGGAGGTGACTAAGGATGAGGAAGATGTTGAAGATAAAGTTGTTGAATAAGGAGCTCTGATTCCATTTGTGTGAGATTGGTTGGGCTTGGATGTAGGAGCTTGGGGAATTAAAGAGGCACCAATATTAGGTGGGGACCTAGAGCCTGTGTCACTCTGTTGACCCTCCACAGATCCCTGAGGTGCATCTTGGGCACTGACTATACCACCAAGGCGCAGCACCTGCCTGCAGATCTCTTCGGTAATCTGCATTTGGTGAATCTGTCTTTGCTGCAGAACCCTAAGCTCCTCTAACAGTACAGCGAGCGTCGGAGGCACCTGGAGTTGCTCTGAAGGTGATGAAGGCGTTTGGTGGGTGGGACTAGGACTTCCTTGATGAGGTGGGGCACCCAGCGATGATGAGGAGGATAAAGACGATGAAGATGAGGTAGTGGTGGTTGCAGAAATACCCATTGGTGGGGACGTCACAGTGGAGTGGGGCTGATGAGTGGATTTCTGTTGGCTAGGAGGAGGAGAGTGGGTCTGGGAGGACAGGGAAGGATGTGGGAAGTCCGGAGAGAGAGATGAGTGTGCGTTAGGCAGAGATGTAGAATATGAGGCAATGTGATTTGGCCAGTGGGGAGGAGATGAGCTCTCATTGGGGAGCGAGGGAGCGTGAAGGCCTCCAGGAGATGGTCTTGGGGCCAAGGGAGGCTGACAGTCCTGAAGGGATGTAGGAGAGGAGGATGAAGATGATGAGGTAGCTTCAGAGGCGAGAGAGGTGGATGGAGATTTCACTGGAAGCTGTTCATCTGGAAAATAAAGAAAGCATTTAGAATTTATTTACAGAAAATGGCAATTATTTGAAAACATAATATTGTTATGCCATTTTTCATTGTGTTATAAATCGGTTTATATATTGAGTTCTATATCAATGAGTTAGCCTTCCTATTTAGGCCAGGTCCTTTGTCAACAGTTTTCTTTCACTAAAACACTAATACCACTTCTCATTCCGCATTCTTAATGATCTTTCACCCTTAAATCACAACCTTCATATACCACACTCACATCTTCTGTCCTCACTCTTGCCACAACTCTCTAACCACCTTGCAGCTATTGCAATGCTTTTTAGAGGACAATAGATATCACCACAACAACCCATAACCCCTCTTAACCCAACCCTCTGTCCATCAACTACATCTTTCATCTCTCTATTCACCCTTCCCCCCTGAGCCCACACAGGGTCAGAGGTCAGGGCATAGAAAGGGTTTTGGGCAACGTCCATGCGCTCTGATTGGCCAGATGACCTAACCTCATGAGCTCTAAGGTCAAATTCTTTTAGATTCTTGAGCGCAGAAAAGGAACTAGAAGAAGGGAGTTAGGAAAATAGTGGGTTGACTGACAGACAAACTTTTTCCATTCTCTGGCATACTGATACAAAAAATGACTGTACACACTTGTGGAATCTAATCTAATCTAACCTAAAGAAAAAAATCATCTCCCAACTTACTACCTGCTCTTGCCAATAGCTATAGAAATCAAACGACAAAGGTGCAGAATCTTTTAGATTCCTTAGCTAACTTTTTCTTCCATGCATTCATGCAACGGTGCATTCTTTCTCCTCTCTGTATTCTAACAGTGGAACCCCCAACTGAGCAGAGGTACAAAGTGAATAGAGGCAAGGGAGTGGGAAGGGGGGAACACGGCAGGAGCAGAAAAGAGGAGCACATGGAAACATGAGAGAGAGAATAAGGGAGAAGAAGAGAGAATAGAGTGAGAAGAGATTAATCTTTACCCAAACACCCCCTTCGCCCCTCCCCCTTGCCTGCACCTTATTCACACTGAATAGGAGACTCCTCTAAATGCATAAAAAGACCCCCAGCAATCAAACTGACTATGCTGCAAGTCTGTTGGAGGATTGACATTAGTGAAAAGCTAATGCAGTTATGGCCCCTGAGTGATTCATGTCAAAATAATGACCAGCCATACGGCTGAACACCTTTAGACCAACCCTCTGGCCATGTCTTCAAGAGCCTTCTTTCAATATAACACATTTACCAGACATTTTGAGCGGGAAATGTCAGCAAAGTAAACCTGTTTTTTAAAAGTCAGGTCATGCCAGAAATGTGAGCTGTGTGCTACAGCTCTTAAACAATGGCTCACTGAGTAGAGGGCCAAACGCACTAGTGCATTTTAACCTGTATCATAATTCTTCAGGTGTTAAAGAGATCCTATTTCAAGCAACGAAGGAAAAAAAGTAGGATATATAAAATATTTTTGGGTAACAGGTGCTCTTGGTGCACTAGGCAACATTTAACGTGATTTAAAACCTTTTAGTTGTCCTAAAAAAAACCAAAAACCTGTGTTCTAGTTTAAGGGCAACTTTGATTAACTTTTTTGATCCACTTCAAATGTTTACAGCTATGTAACAAGTCATGCAAAGCTTTTAAAAATGAATAAATAAAGCATCACTACCAAGTAGTCCAGAGTAACAAATAATTAACAAAGGAATGATTTCCTCACCTTGCGGCATCAAGCGCGTGCCCCCGGGGTCCGCGTTAACGAGCTGCTGGGGCCGTTTCTGTTTCCGGCGTGACATGATTCACGAGCAGCCGGTGAGAGTCACGGGCATCAACCAACTTTGCAACGCAAATTACAAAACCGGTTTCGAGTAGATAGATACCGAACTCCCTTGTTCGCAAATAATCCACCTTGCAGGATGCGTTAAGACAACATCGGCTTCTTTTGTCAGAGTTAGTTAAAATAAAAAACTTAAGAGTTCGCGTGGGCTCCTGAAGCGGACCATAACGTCCTCCGCTGCTGCTGTGTGAACTGGCGAGTGCGTGTGTGGCTGTTTTTCCTCAACAAGTCCCCTTTCTCAAACTTGTCCACTCTGCAGACCCCCTCCCCTCCTCACCAAAGACACACACACACACACACACTCACAGAAAAATACAATCTCTCCTTGTTCTGACATTTGCATTTCAATGGCGCGGAACACCGTCTCTTTTTCTTTCTTTCTCCCTCTTTTGCGTTTCTCTTAATGCTAATAGCAGCTCTCTAGTAATTTAGACAACTAAATATCGATATGAGTCAATTCGAAGTTTCCTGCCTTTTATATTTAAACGCTTGTGATGTGTGCAAAAAAGGGAGTTTATACCGCTCAAGATCCTGACATCTGTCTGTTTTAAACAACTTAATGATGACTACACTTCATTTAGTGCGCCCATTTGAGAACGAGACCCTTTGTGTTGGCAGGTCTACGAAGATTTATGTGAAATCTAAATAGACGACTTTACAAATCATCTGATTCACAGGGAGATTAAAAACAAATACTGTTATCAGGTTACCCAGTAAGAAAATATAAAATAGCTCAAGTGTCGAGAGCAATATAGCCTAAAGTGGATAGGTAGTTAAAGTTGTGCATAGGTTATATGTTTCAAAATTGTGTGGGAGTAAAAAAATAACTTGAGGGAGATGATGAGGAAGGTGATGGGATGAGATAATACTTCAGGCAGCTTATAGACCATAACTGCAAGGGCTGCTGGAGTAAAGACCCCCTGCGGCTCGCTCACTTTGTCGGTGCGTCCGAATATTCGGAGCTCTATTTAAAATGCATTGAATAGGAAGGGAATTTCCAACAATGGCGACCTGGACACAGTTGAGTGGGCATCTCTTTCTCTCTCCTCAACCCCAGGATCCATTGCTGCTCCGCACAATGCCCCCCTTTCACCCCCGCCTCTGTTCCCATACACCACGTGGAGGAGGGATGAAGTGAAAAGCCATTTTTAATTAGATGTATCAAAAACAAGCAGCCGACCTGCACCGTATCTCAAATAATGCCTATCTGTCCACTAACCATAAGGCATTTTTTTCTTATACCTGAGTGTGTTTGTTCACGCAGGCTTATTTACAATAACAAAAGCATAATTTAAGATTGTATAGGCTACAGTAGATTTAAGGCAAACCCAAAAACAGAAAGAGAGTTTTTTTTTATTTGTTGTATACAGTACTCATCAGTGTTGCCAGATTGGAATGGTTTACTCTACGTTTGGTTGCTTTTGATTGAATTGTGAAAATGTGCTTGGCTGATTTGCATAAGTTAGGCCGTCTTCCAAACATTTAAGTTAAGAATTTGCATTTGTATAACTATAATAGCCTCTCATTCAATCTAACCAGCCAGAACATCGATTGACTTGCATTATTTACTGCTGTTCAGGGGAGGTACAATTTTTTCAAATTCACGTTTGCCCATATCTTGGGTGATAATAGCTAGTCAGTTTGGGGATACATAGGAAAAACAGAGAAGAAAACAAAAACTTAAAAATTACTTACCTAGATGATGCATTTGCTACTATGGAGAAATGTTGCTATGTGTGTATTTCTTTCTAAAAAGTCTATTGATGTATTTTGGCAGAGATATGCTGGAGGAGACCAGTGTTTCCAGCAAGCATCCTAAGCTATTCAATGCTGTGAGAACAATCACTGGGCAAAAAAAGAATAAGAATAAAAAAATTAAATACTTCATTGATGAATTACACTGATCACATTCTATCTACAGTTAAAGTTTACCAAATTTGAAATAAAATTTGGTAATATAAAAGTAATATGACTTTCAATTCAGCTTTGCTGTCACATGAAGAAAATTACATAGCAAATTTTATTGATATTTCACAGTATTAGCACTATTCAAATGCATTCTTATCACTGTAAAAAAAATCGTAAAATGTAATGTAAAAAACTGGCAGCTGTGGTTTCTGGAATGTGACCATAAAAATACGGTAACAACGTTTTAGGTTTATGTTATTAAGTTAAATTTACAGTTAAATACTGTAATTTCATTAACTGATATAATGTTAATATACCAGCCTATTTAAGTACTGAAGTCTGTTTTGTATCTTTGATATACACTGACCACCACCAAACATGGGCGTAAATCCCTGGGGGGAAGGGACTAAAATCATAATGAAAAAAAAGTCGCACTGTATTTTGAAAAGTACATGTACATATACCTACAAAATTATTGTGTTAGAGGAAATACAAACGCAAAAAATGCATTTCAAAATAGTTGAGCTCCCCCTCCCCTTCCTCACAGTGGTTTGGCCCCCTGCCTACTATC